>ML286504.1:10568-71838 GCA_005239495.1 Nicotiana undulata
AAAGGAAGTAAGGATATGAATACTCCCTCTTCTGAATGATGAACAACATGTTTATCTGAATACTAAATTGCGTCCTCAGGCCCCGAGGCCGCAGTAAGGATATGAATACTCCCAATATATATATATATATATATATTGGGAGTATTCATATCCTTACTGCGGCCTCGGGGCCTGAGGACGCAATTTAGTATTCAGATAAACATGTTGTTCATCATTCAGAAGAGGGAGTATTCATATCCTTACTTCCTTTCAGTTCAATTACTAGTTACCATTTCAGTTATCAGTTATCATATCAATTACCAGTTATCAGTTCAATTATCAGTTATCAGTTCAGTTATCATTTCAGTTTCAGTTTCAATAGTTATCATTTCAGTTATCAATTTTTAATTCTCAACCATTAGCTTAGTTTTAGTATTAATAATTCTTTCTTTCAGTTGCTTTATAGACCAGTGCAATTCAAATGTACTGACGTCCCTTTTTGCCCGAGGCCTGCATCTCATGATGCATGTAATGATTTAAAGGTTGATGATTTAGAGCGCTAGGATTCTCGTACCAGCTATTTGGTGATCCCCAGTTCTTTCGGGGCATTATCATTACCTTACAGTCTTCAGTGTTTTTAGACAGTCAGTATTTTCACTACTTCATTAGAGGATTCGTAGACTAAAGTAACAGTTAGACAGAGTCGCAGGCTTTTCATATTAAGCTATGTTGGCTATAAATATGTTTCAGAATTGTATCCACATTTGATTTATATCATCCAGACTTTCAGTATATTAGCATGTGTTAGTTTATCTTCCGCATTCAGTATGTTATGACATGTTGATTGAGCCAGCCAGTTGGTTCGCTCGTTCACATGTAGTCAGGTACCGAGTGTCGTGTTACGTCCAGGCCTAGTTTCGGGGCGTGACAAATCTCTAATTTTCTCTTCTTCTCCTCTTATTCTTTTATAACATGTTATTAGCACAAGACTCTAACTAATTGAGTAGAAGCTTTGGGATTGAGCATATTATCGATTGTTTCATGAACTTCCTTCATGATTAAAATTTGAATTTAAAGTAACTATTTTACCTTATTTTTCCCTTTTAAATTCTTGAAATTCTATAATTTGATTTTAAATACAAGCAAAGACGATAAATTTTAATTATAACCACCTGAAGTGGTAAAATTGTTATGTCTTGCCATAATCAAACTCATGTATGATTATGGGCACTAGAAGTGAAAACTCGTCCCATTGAATTTGCTTCATTCTCATTCCTTTAAGAGACTGTGATAGCAATATGTGATGAGTCGGAAAGAAGACAATATTATTACCGTGAAGGTATCAATTGATGTGGATGTGACAATAAACGAAATTATAATCGTAACTATTGTGATAATGAGAATAATAAGGATTATAATCGTAACCATTATAATCGTAACCATGTGAAAGTAATATTTGTCATCGTAACCATAATGAGAAATTATAGTCGTAACCATTATAATCATAACCATGTGAAAGTAATATTTGTCATCCAATTGACATGAGATTTTATAAAGCACATATAAATGATTATGGTCTATTCATGATGTGAATGTGACAACATCTGATTTATGAATACATATTTATTCTTGGAAGAATATGAACTTGATAGTGGTAGTGGATATACCATACTAATCTCTAGAAAAAGTTTTGAGATGAAATAAAAAATAATTTCATTATTATGGCACGAATGGTCATTGATCACGTACCTATTATGATTATGCCAAAATATTATGGCAGTGTGATTATTAAAAGACAACAGTAATACAAGAAACATATCTTGCATATAATTTTAACCATGACTTTAATGGTATAACTCTCTCTTTAAAAGAGATATTCACCATATAGATGTTGATGAATAAATGATAGTACAGAATTAATTGAGAGTTCTGGAAGAGCCAATTATTACTATTTTTGAGAAATAAAATTGATTATCAATAAGGCATTGTGTTGTAGTAAGTCTCAAAGAAACTTATTAAGTTTCTAAAGTGTTCGCGAAAATGGTTTGTTATATTGAGACTATAAATAAAGGAAAGATTTAGTATCTTCTATTACCACAACTTGTAGCGGGATAATATGTATGTGAAAAGTTACCCACTTTATTCTCCAGTTTGTACTACATAAATAAAAGAATGCCACAATAAACTTGGAGTTTATTGATAATTGCACACGTCATGGTATAAACCTGAAGTTTATCAATATTGATAATTTATCCAGTTGGCATAATTGATTTAGCCTTGTTAATTTAAGCATGATGTGCAAAAATAAAAGAGAATTCACATGAATACTTATTAAAGAACTAGAAAGTTCTTTACGAACTCTATTACATTGCTTGTTCTAACTAATTAATAGACCAACTAAAATTGGGATTGAAGCCCATGGATGCGAAAATATCAAAAGTGAATATGGGCTCATTCACATGTCATGTATACCACATAAGATGCATCTATGAGATGGTTACATGTGCGATTATTATTAATCCGCAACATGGCGTTTGCTTGATAACTTGCTTAATATTTAATTTAGAGCATATTCCAGATATTTTATTCAAGATATTTCATCTTGATAATTTGTTTTACATCACAATTGGTTTAGCAAAATAATTTATTGAGTGCCTCCACTTAATAGCTAAACTATTGCTTATGAGAACAGAGTTATCTATATCAGTTAAATATACGTTATATACGAAAGTATATTACATTATCCCCTCACAAGTGCTTTAGGGTCAACATTCAAATAATTTCATCTTATTATGTGCGGTGTATATTTCATTAACACCATAATGCACAAAGATGAGTTCCCAATATTGAATAAAAAAGCTAGTTTTTCTAACATGAGGGGGAGACAAGATAAACAATTGAGAAAAAAATTACGCGGGATGAATTATCATTTGTATATATAGATCCTCTAATAAGATAATATGAACTTGGAGTTCATAAAAATATAATTCATCTGCAATATATTGCAAAGCACACCAGACACATTTGCTGACCCAAAGAAAATAACTATATTTTCACGGCAAATACTCATATTAGAATAAGTCCTAAAAGGACAAAGTCTATGGTACGCTTAAAGCGTATAGACAAATTGATTTCAACTAAAATTCTTGATTAAAAAAATGAGCAAATGATCAAAATGATCATAATAAAGTGGCGAGTGATCTAGAAGATCACATGACATAATACTTCATAAAATCTCAAGAGATGTTCAGGTACCTGAAAATATGAATGAAGAGATCTTTATGTTATGTCTTTATGAAAAAAGGAGATTGGAACCGATATGATTGTTCGTCGACGACATCTATGATAGCGCTAAGTATAGATGAAAATCTTAAGTTTGTCGAATACAGACACAAAAATATTAGCCAAATGGAAGCACAATTTAAACATAATTGGTTTCATACGAAAGACATCGTTTTGGACTTGCAATTCAAGCATTTGAAAGTATAAAGTCAATGGTGTGTGCAATCACTTTTATATATCTTATGTCTAGCATGCATAAAAACTTAATATGCATCTAAAGTCTATTTATATGGCTTATATGACTTAACTTATATGACAATCCCTGAAGGATTTAAATTGCTCAAAGAATATATAATTCTTGGTCCTGAAGTACCACATCCTACTTGCAATTTGTGCACATATGTATCTTGCTATAACTATAAGCATGATAATGTGATAGCGAGAATATTTCCCTCTATGGTGATATTGAAAAGGGTATTCCACGACATTATATGAAGACATATACAAGAATGATGATTTCAACGTGCTACATATTCATTCAAGTGATAATATGATTCATTAAATCTCTGCAACGTCAACTTCAAGAAGTTAGTGTACAGGATCGGGATGCGAAGGCTCAAGGATGTGAATTGATGCTCTCATAAGGGGGAGTTAATACGCGTTGTACTCTTTTTCCTTACAAGGTTTTATCCCATTGGATTTTCCGTGCAAGGTTTTTAACGAGGCAACCAAAAGGCGTATTGTTAGAAATGTGTACTCTTTTTTCTTCACTAGATTTTTTTTTCACTGGATTTTTATTTGAGTTAAGGTTTTAACGAGGCACATTATCTGTTGAATAGATGTTCACGGGGAAGTGTTATAAATAGAATTGTATTTAAGGTGAATGTATATATTTTAGAGAGATTTTATGTATTTTACTTGGTGACTAAGTCACTCTTTCCCTACAAATAAAGGGTCATATTCCATTGTAATTCAGTCCAAATCAATAAGAATTTTCTCTCTACCTTTCTCCTCTTCTTCTCTTATTGTGTTATAACATTTGGGTTGTTTTTGAAGTTTTGTGAGTGAAAAAGTTTTGGAAAATAATTTTTTGGAGTTTCTAAAAATTTTGAAATTTTTTAAAATTCATCTTCAAGTTAATAGAAATTTTATAGCCAAACACTAATTTCGAAAAACAGTAAAAGAAATTTCAAAAAATAGTAAAAAGAATTTTATGTGCAAACGCATGACACCTTTTCCACCCATAAAGACAAAGTGAAGAAATAATATGAGTGAGGGAAAGATGGACCTTACAGTCAGGGTGGACCTAGAAGTCAGATTACTTATTCGGCCAAATCTAGTAGTTTTTTGTTTAAAGACATATATTTGTATTAAATTTATTATTAAACATATATAAATATTATATTTAAAACACAATTATTAACATTTAAAGTTATTTTTCTAAAATTTAAAATTTATAAAATTAAAATTCTAACTCCGTCTCTGTTTACCGTGATAAGCTTACTTTCTAATAATGACATGAAAAATAAAAATGAAAGGACCATATTGAGCAAGAAAGAAAAAGTTTAAAATTATGGCCAAGTACATGCAGCAGCAATATAATATTAGATTTCCCCACCACGTCACCAGCATGGACTCAACAAGTAAAGAAACTAGTAATAAAGAAATTATGGTCTTAAAGTATTATTGGCTAATTTATGATGAATTTTGTGGTTCAACTGAATTTTTTTATTTCGACTTGAATAATAAAATTATATTCGCTGTAAGTTTGAATTCGTCTTTGTAAGTACTGCTCCTATATAAGGGCGTTCGTGATTCGGTTTGGATCAGTTTTTCTCTAAAACCAAACCAAACTAAGTAGGTCGGTTTTTAAAATATTAGAACCAAACCAAACCAATTAAGTCGGTTTTTTCTCGATTCGATTTTTTCGGTTATTTGTCGGTTTTTTCTTAAATATAAGACATACACTACCAAACACATATTCCGAGGACCAAATTTTCAACGTAACACCATCAAATCAATTGCCCTTTGAGAAATCTATTATTTACTAAAATATATGGATGATAATTGAATCAAATAGTGATGAATAATTTAAGGACTCAATTAAAATATATTTTTTTAAACATGAAATGGAGTCGTACACTTAACAAAAGAAAACTACCAATCAAACTAGAATATAAAGGTAAAGAATTGTACTAAAAGTGCAAACGATTAACATTCACCATACAATTTTTGAAACTTTGTATAAAAATATACATATATATAGGTCGGTTTGGTTCGGTTATTTTTTGATTAAAACCAAAACCAAATCAAATTTGATCGGTTTTTAAAATTCAAAACCAAAACAAACCCAAACAAAAAAGTATCATTTTTTTGGTCGGTTTGGTTCGGTTATTTTTTGATTAAAACCAAAACCAAATCAAATTTGATCGGTTTTTAAAATTCAAAACCAAAACAAACCCAAACAAAAAAGTATCATTTTTTTGGTCGGTTTGGTTCGATTTTTCGGGTTTTTATGAACACCCCTACTCCTATATATTGAAAAAAACATAGATTAGAGAAGAGGAAGCAAGAAAAGATGTAACACAACAGTATTCGATGATTTCTTTTTATGTTTATCGGGATGTTGAATGGTGAATAGATTCAGATTTTATAATTAATGGTTTAACGATGTGAGGACGGGTTACTCAAGTTTCTTATCGGGTAAACCGTTAACCCGTTAATAATTTTTATATTTACACTTTTACCCTAATATATACAAACTTGTTATTACATTGTTGCATAAGTAGTTGTACATAGAATGATAGAACCGCCGTCTTATGAATTATGAGTGAACATGAATTGAATTTCACTCTAGGCAATAGTATTACCTTTGTGGATAACAATGCTAATGGTATTGATAGTTCAAAATCCAATAGAGACGGTTTGAACTATGCATTTGACCGTTTGCTATTGATTGTTCTAAAAATTTCTATTTGGTTTAACCGATAAAATCGTCCGATAACAGCTCAATAATCGTTAATCCGATATTAATCTGCCTATTGTTTTATTGAATGGCTAGCTGATTATCATATTTATAATCTGATAACTGATAAGTCAAACCAATAAACGTAATTATCCGCTTGATCCGTCTGATAAGCACCTCTAGGTGGAGTTACTCGATATATATTGGTAAAAGATAGCAAATATCTAATAAATTTAATCGAGATGTATACAGACTGACTCGAAAATTACGATTATTTAGAAATTTTTTTTATAAAAAAAGTAAGACATTTTGGAACTTGTAATGCACGTGATCTGTCTCTTTACTTAGTTTATCCTTTCCCTTCAATCTTCTATTCATCTACTTTAACCAGTGTTTTAATTGCCCCCACCTATAATTCATCCATTTGCACTGTACACCAACCATTTGCACTGTACACCAACCCCATTTACCCCCTCGGCTTGATTTGGCAACTAATGAAAACAACCTCACATAATTAAAGAGCAATGTGATATTAACATTTCAACTTTTCTCTATATTATAATTTTTACGTGACTAATATGACCGAGATATCATGGGTTCAATTCACGAAAGCATTCTCTTGTAGAAAAATAACTAGGGTAAACCTGCGTACAATAGACCTTTGTGATCCGATCCTTTCGGACCCCGCGCATAGCGGGAGCTTAATGCACTTGACTGTCTTTTTCATAGTATCGGGCTTTATTCACTAGTTTTTGTTGTCTTTTTTCTTTTCTTTTCTTTTCTTTTCTTCTCTTTATTTTCTTGTGCTGAGGGTCGATTGGAAGCAACCTCTCTGCCCTATCGGGGTGGGGGTAAGGTCTGCGTACGCATTACCTTCCCCAGACCCCACTTTGTGAGACTTCACTGGGTAGTTGTTGTTGTTTCTGGTTCTTATGTTGTTGTTATTGCTCATATGGTTCTGTTGAAGGTACTAACATTCTGTCTCTCTCTTGTCTCTTTTCGTTTTCTTGAGTCGAGGGTCTTTCGGAAACAACCTCTGTACCCTCCTAGGTAGGGGTAAGGCATACACTCTACTCTCCCCAGCAGTGGCGAAGTCACAAGGTCGTTGACCACCATTCGTCGAAAACTTGCACTGTGTATATAGGTAAAATATTACATTTTAGAGGTATATAACACATATTGAATACCATTTTTCGAGAATTTTTTTTTACTTCTTTCAAATTTGAATACTCTTAGAAAAATTCCTAGCTTCGTCACTGCTTCCCAGACCCCACTTATGAAAACTCACTGAATTATTATTGTTGTTGTTGTTGAACAGAGAAATAGAAGAAGGGATTACAAGATGAGAAATCGCACTCTCACCGACAAAGTGAAAGTTCAAGTAACCAATTAAAACTATTAAAAAAAATTCACGTGCTAAATATTAAATCACATAAGAAAGTATTAATTTACTTATTGTTGATAATATACTGAATGGGTTGTTGATGGTGAGAGAGCAGCTTAAGCTGAATATACTAGATTCAATTATTGGGGCAATTATTAACTCACTATAGACAAATGTCAAGTAAATATGTGAATTTGCTCAAGGGTCAGGATACAATAAGATTAAGTAAATGATAAGTCAAATTAATTTTAATGGTGGTTGAATGATTTTATTCATCTAATATATATATATATATATATATATATATATATATATATCATGGAAACATCGAGGATGGAGGGAGCAAAAATTAGAATCATGATGTTGTGTTATGTATCCCAAAATCCAAACATAAATTGATTAATTATTGGACTTTTAGGAATTATGCATTCACCTTATGAATTCTTAACTACTATATATATATAATTATCATGATCTTTGAGGCATGCTTCATGAAATAATACAAATAATTAAAAAAATTAGGTCTATGTGACCAGGCACGATTGACAATCTTTCTGGCAATGGGGGAGCCACGTGCACCCGAGGGGTGTCAACCGATATTCCTTTGTCGGAAAATTACATAGTTTAGTTAGATAATTTAAAAAAAAAATGTATATATAATATATAATGACACCTCCTGACTTTTTGGTGAGTTTTTTTCTTTATATTTTGACTCCCTTTAACAAAAATCCTAGCTCCGCCATTAATTATATACAAAGGCGGACCTATGCTTTGAGAAGAGAGATTATCGGATCCTATTAATTTCGGTAAAAATTCTAAATATGCAAGAGTACATGTGTTAAAAACGGTCATATATTTTGTTGGAAACATTAGATCAAAAGTCTGATCGGGGCACTTGTTGGACATTACGCTTATGTACCCCTATCACCTTCAAATCCTTGATTCACCTATAATTATATAGTTAATAATTTTTTATTAAGACTTGTTCTATAAAAAATAAGACTTGTATTTTCATATTGATGTCCGAAATGTTTATTTGAGTACGTGTTCTTAATATACATGTTAATCACATAGTATACAAACAATAAGACTTTTTAAATAAAAATAAGTGGACAATGGACTTGTATTTATATATTGTTATCTGAAATGTTTGCATGTGTATGATTTTTTTATTTGTGCGTTAGGCAGTCTGGTGCACAAAGTATTCAGCATATACGCAGGGTTCGAAAAAGGATCGCACCCCAAGGTGGTATATGATGTAGGCAGTCTATCGTAATGCAAGTATCAATGCTGATTTCACAGTTTAAATCCGTTACCTATAGGTCACACGAACACAATTTTATCGGTGCTCCGAGATTCCCTTTCCTCTTTATTTATGTGATATTTCAACTTATGTACATAAATCATCTATAAGGACAAGCAATTGGTCTTCATAATAGGCCTAATAGGATAACAATTAAATAATACGCATGTTATAACTACTTAAATTATTATTATTATTATTATTATTATTATTATTATTATTATTTTGTCAAATTTTACAAAGCCAGAGCCATATAAATTTCGGTACTACAGCCGACGAAAGCACAGTGAACGGATAAAGTTTTTTGTTTTCTTTTCTATTTTTGATCCACATACTTTTTTTCCTTTATAAAAAGACCCCTCCACTTCTCAAATTTCCTCTCTTTTTCTCCCTTCTCTTCTCAGCTCCATTAGATCTTCAAAACCCATTAAGGGCTTGTTTTCTACTGATTATCTGTTCAGTTTCTTTCAAAGTTTATGCTATTTTTGTTGCTCAATTTATAGTTTTTTGTTAGTAGTGTGATAATCTTGATTTTCAGCTGTTGAAAATTCTCAATTTAAGATGCAACAAGATCATCATCGCAAAAGGGTTATCTCTCTCTCTCTCTCTCTCTCTCTCTCACACACACACACACACACACACACACACACACACACAATAAATTGATTTTGTTGTACTAAAGGAGAGATCTTGAAGAAAGATGAGGGTGTTTTTTGTAAATTTTTGTTGCTTTTTCAAGAGCTTATAAGTGTTAATTAGCTCAATAATATTTGCATGAATTGAATTTAAGTACCACAAAGTGAAATTGAACTGAATCTTGCTGAAGAAATTTTGGGTTTTTGTGTTAGTTGGTATTCTTGTCTCTGAGCATCTTCCGGAAACAGCCTCTCTACCCGCGTACACTCTACACTACCCATACCCCATTGGTGGGATTTTAATGGGTCCTCGTTGTTGTTGTGTTAATTGGTATTCTTGAGTTCTGGTCAGTTTTCTTTGGTCAGTCCAGATGATTTTAAGAAGAATAAGTTTTTTGTTTTACTAATTAAGTTCATTTTCAATTGTCCATATTTTGCTGCTAAAGAAAGCAGCTTTATATTTAGGGCTATAGGATGTGTTTATATGAAGGAAAATGTTTTCCAACATAAGAATTGTGAAATTCCGGAAAAAAAGTAAAAAAAAAAAAAAAAAAAAACAAGTGAAAATGGTATTGGAAATTAGATTTGTGTTTGGACATGAATACAATTTGGAGCTATTTTTGAATTTTTGTGGGTGATTTGAAGTGAATTTTTTTGAAAAACAGCTTTTTGGAGTTTGCAAATTTTCGAAAAATTCCGAAATTCAACTTTAAGTGAAATTTGAAAACTTCATGGCTAAACACTGATTCTGGTAAAAAGTGAAAAAATTTCCGAAGAAAGTGAAAGTTTTTCTATGGCCAAACGGGCACTTAAGTTGGTGGGTTTTAAGTTTATTTTCTGGTGTTTGGTAAGTAGAAAATTTTGTACCAAGAGCATTTATATAAAATCTAGACAAAATAGTATAACCGGGGGTGGTTGGGGCAAGGGAGGAGACAATAAGGTAAATGCGATGTTTGTTTTGGTTGTTACTTAAATTTTACTGTATCGTATCATTAAATCCTCATTACCTAAAATCTGTAGTTAAGTAACGACGAAATGTGCCACTTTATGTAACTACCGATTTGGTGTGGTTGCATCGTTATTTTGTCTTTTTCTCTCATCTCACCCTTCACTATTATTAAATAATTTTATTTTATCATTTACCCTACCTTTTTATATTATAAATTTATCCCGTATCATAATTTTTCTTTATAATATTGCAATTTTTTTATATTAGTGCATGATATCATGAAATTACGGCAAACGATACAATCTATCCAAACGTTGTATTTATCAAACGATACAGCACAATATAATACAATACAATACATCATGAAACGATGTGTAACAACCATCCAAACAAGTTGTTATGAGATTAGTCTCACCGGGGAAATCATAATGCTTTTGTTTTTGGAAGTTGAGGTTAATCACTTTACTAGTCCTCTATTTTTTATTGTGTGTTATTTAACACTGATAAATCTCTAGCTCGTACTACGCTTGAATATTAGTGCAAAAATGGTTCTTGGATTTTGTTATTTTTGCTTCTTAGAAATGAAAAAAGCAACCTTGTGAAAGTATAGTTTGAGAATATCAACTGTACTGACTTTTCTTAATGATTTTTCAGAATACCAAAGAAGTGGAGTTTTTTACAGAGTATGGAGATGCTACAAGGTATAAAATTCTGGAAGTAATAGGGAAGGGAAGTTATGGAGTTGTATGTGCTGCTATCGACACTCATACCGGAGAAAAAGTGGCAATAAAGAAAATAACTGACATTTTCGAGCACACGTCTGATGCAATTCGAATTTTGCGCGAAATTAAATTGCTTAGACTTTTAAGGCATCCTGATATCGTGGACATTAAGCGAATCATGTTACCACCTTCAAGACGAGACTTCAGAGATATTTACGTTGTTTTTGAGCTTATGGAATCTGATCTTCACCATGTCATTAAAGCTAATGATGACTTGACACATGAACACCATCGCTTTTTCCTATATCAGATGCTACGAGCGCTGAAGTATATGCACACAGGTAAATTATCTTGTGAATGTGGTAATGTAGTCTTTTTTTGTTTTTGGCTTCACGGCGAAGGCGCTGAGCTGGTATGAATATTCACTATTTTCTGTGTCTGACTTGTATTTATTTGTTCAGCAAATGTCTATCATCGAGATCTTAAGCCGAAAAACATATTGGCAAATGCAAATTGTAAACTCAAAATATGTGACCTTGGATTGGCAAGGGTTGCATTCAGTGATACTCCAACCACAGTACTTTGGACGGTATGCTTTCTTTATATCTTTGTCCCATCTGCGGTCATTGTCATTTACACCTTTTAATTTTTTCTTGAAATCGGGTAAACTTTACTAACTTGAAGTGCATTTTATTTGGAAGTAATTTGTTGATCTTTTATCTTGTGACCGTGCAGGATTATGTTGCTACAAGGTGGTACAGGGCTCCTGAATTATGTGGATCGTTCTTTTCCAAGGTAGTTCGTGCTGCTTCATCTTCTATTTAGTAGTTTCGTAGTGGGTGGTTGTTTATTTCATGTGTCAAGATGCTCTATATTCCTTCCGATACCTCCATTCCCCAGGTCTTGGACAAGGAAAAAAGAGAACCACCACCAAAAATGGTGATATGATTAGATGAAGCAGAACGTTGACATGAATAGTTTTCCTTTTCATTTGTTTGAACCATCTTAGGATTGCATGTTTGGTCATTCTGTATTCAAGTTTTTGATGCACTTTCCCTTGGATGTAATTAGTTGAAGTAGAACTTTGACATGAATAATTACAACAACCTAGTATAATCCCACAAGTGGGGTCTGGGGAGGGTAGTGTGCACGCAGACCCTACCCCTACCCCTACCCCTACTCCTACCCTAGGGTAGAGAGGCGGTTTCCAATAGACCCTCGGCATCCTTCCCTCCAAGAACTCCCCACCTTGATCTTGGGGTGACTCGAACTCACAACCTCTTGGTTGGAAGTGGAGGGTGCTTACCATCAGACCAACCCACCTTGACATGAATAATTGTTTTGCCAAATTTTGTTTGTTCTGATGCCATTGAGGTATCATCAGTTTAGTGGCAGAACCAGAAATTTATATGAGGGGATTCAAAATTTTTTTATAGGATGTCAGTGTTGGAATTTGAACCTATGACCTAAAGCAATTTTGAACACCCTTTACTACTAACGTGAATTTTTCTTCGATGTCAAGGGGATTCAACAGCTCACATATAACCAAAAAAGATCAGTTTTACTCTATTTACATTGTATAATTTTCCTACGAAGGGGGTACGCTCGAACCTCCTTCACTCTATCTAGTTCCACCGGTGGTATCATGGATAGGCTCTTTTTCCGGAATAGCTATAGAAAGGTGAAAATTTACTTGTCCACTCTTATTGCAGAATATGATGTGCTGATACTGTTAGAAGCTGTGGCTTTTTGGTTAGAATACCAGTTTTATATAGTTAATACATTGTAAGTGTATTAAAGAGTGATTTGTAGATTAAAACCGTTCTTGTTCAGGGAGGACCATTGAACTTTCCTGGAAGTTGAATTGTCTATTCTTCAGGTAAACTGTGTCAGGTCCTGGGCTAATTTTTCGGCAGGGTTTTACAGATGTTTTTTGCAGATTTTTTGCTAAATGTTTGTATTTTTTGCATTCCTGCAGTATACACCTGCTATTGATATTTGGAGTATTGGCTGCATTTTCGCGGAGGTACTAACAGGAAAACCATTGTTCCCCGGAAAAAGTATTGTTCATCAGTTAGAGTTGATGACTGATCTTCTTGGTACGCCGTCAGCTGATACAATATCTGGGGTAAAAACCGTCGGTTTATTTGTTTTTTCTGTGATGACTGGATTTCAGCCTTAATATGCAACATATTGATAGAGGAGCATCCTCTCTTGGCTGCAGGTTCGTAATGAGAAGGCAAGAAAGTATTTGAATAGTATGCGGAAAAAGAACCCAGTTCCTTTTACTGAGAAATTTCCAGATGCAGATCCGTTGGTGCTTCAACTATTGCAGAGGTTGTTAGCATTTGATCCAAAGGACCGACCAACTGCTGAAGAGGTAATTGTGCCTCCTACTATGTCCATCATTTTAACCTATGTTGCGCGGACTCTCCAAAATGCTGCCGCACCCGTGTCGGATCCTACAAAAATACACCACTTTTGGAGGATCCGACACGCACCCGGCAACATTTCCGGAGTGTCCGAGCGACATAGATTTTAACATAAGCATAAATGGTATCTTTCTATTCTTATCCTTATCTCGCTTAGTGGTTGGTTCTAAATTTGTTTCCACTGGTTCTCCCCCTTCCTTCTTCCCTTTAGGCTTTATCCGATCCTTATTTCAAGGGACTGGCCAAGATTGAGAGGGAACCTTCTTGTCGACCAATCTCGAATCTGGAATTTGAATTTGAGAAGCGTAGGGTAACAAAGGAGGATATTAAGGAACTAATTTATCGAGAGATATTGGAATATCATCCTCAACTTCAGAAGGATTACATAGCTGGAAATGATGGCACCAACTTTCTCTATCCTAGGTTCAAACAAGCTCCTTGACTCAATGCTTATCTCTCCTTTCATTTAAGCATAATCGAGGTAATCTCAGTTTGTTAATTAATTTTGTGGAACTTGTTTACCTTTGCAGTGCAAGTGGTCAGTTCAGAAGGCAATTTGCTTATCTCGAGGAAAATAGTGGTAAAAGTGGGCCAGTTATTCCTCTTGGTAGAAAGCATGTCTCTCTCCCACGGTAAGATTATACATGATTCATTTTGTCGATCTTGTTGGTTTCTTTTCACCTATACAAGTGTTCGGGTTCGTTGAAATAATAATTAGTCTACATATGATTCCCTTCTTGCTTAATCACATATGTTTCTTAATGTATGCAGATCTACGGTTAATTCCAGTACCATTCCCCCCAAAGCTCGGCAGAACTTCTCTGTGTTTGATCATAAGCAAGTAACAGAAAAAGCAGCTACGGATGTCAGAGTCTCAGGGACAATCTCAGGAACTACACAAAACGTTTCACGACCACCACATCGAGTCCCTACAGGTACAGTTAAACATGTATTTACTGTTTAGTGCTCTAGCGGTCGATGTGATGTTTGTAATGCCTATCATCGGAGCAAAGTTAATTATTTCACCATGTGTAACGAGCTTGAGAATTGCAACTCAACTATGTTAAAAGTCGCTTAAACTTACCCTACTTCCCTGGAATGGAGGGGATCAAAGGTGAGATCATACATGATCATGTCCAGAGGCGGAGCCAAGATTTGAAATTCAATGCATTTTTAACACAAACCCACTAGCTCCACCCCTGATCATGTCTGCTTGGACCCTTCGATGAATGCACATATATTGCATGAAATATATTGTGAAGGACTTTGTTCACAACATGTTTGTTGGATTTTTCTCTAATAACCATTTCTGTCCTTTTCAGCCAAACCTGGGAGAGTTGTAGGGCCAATTTTATCATATGATGGACGCGTACATACCCAGAATACCTTCCTTGCTCATGGCATTTCTCCACATTATATGTTCAGGATGAACCCTGAGATTCGAGAGAAGGATGGGACAGAAGCCAAGGACACCACACAAGTTAGAGACGGAGCTGCAAAAGGCATGATTACCAAACCAACAGCAAGCGTGAATGTTGAGATGAACACCAACCCGTATTATCAGACACAAGAAAAAGTAGCACAGTTGGGTGGTCAAATTGCAATTGATGCAAAACTACTGCAGGCACAAACGCAATTTGGTGTAGTCTGAATTAGCAGACTGTATGCTGACATTCTTTCAATGGAGGAATCCACCTTTGAGTTGAGACGACACAACGATTCAAGGTATGCATGTTCATTTTACCAAAGCAGTTCGCCAGTGATTGGAGGTGGAATTTGTTTTTACACGGTTGATGATACATACATCACGCTGATATCTAGGTAGGGTTTCTTTGTGAAAACTAGGCATTTTTAGTTCAGTTTACCGTGCTGAGTTAGTATCTATGCCCCTGTAAATTTGTAGGCTCTAGCTACTCCACTATTGATCCTATTAATGAATAAAATTGTTGTTCTTCATACCACCTTTTACTTCATTGCATGACATTTTTCTTCTTTTTTTTCCCTTAAATGTTTTGGGGTAGTGATACCGTGAATAGGGCGTGGAAGCAATAACAGAAGACTATCAACATGTTATATTTAGAACTCAGTCATTTAGAATCCTTTTTTCTGCTTCCTTATATTGACACTCTTGCTATGTTGTGTGGACTCTCCAAAATGAAGCTGCACCTATGTCGGATCCTCCAAAACTAGTGTATTTTTGGAGGATCCGACACGCACCCGGCAACATTTTCGGAGAGTCCGAGCAACATAGCACTCTTGAAAGAGTTTCTGAAATCATTTGACACTAGGAACAATGATGTCAAAGTCACTTACTGTCCATTCTGCATATTCGTTGCCACTGACAAAAATCTCTGTACCTAAATCAATGGATGGCCAATATCTCTTGGCTGGTGGAGCACCAGGATCCTGCATTATCACAGAGTCACTCAGTGAGATTGGATCCTTAAACGGTAAAGAAAAAAAGGGTCAAATTTGTCTTACCTAATAGCCGAAATTGAGCAACTTTGTCCTTCGTTAGATTTTTGGTCAAATCTTACCCCGTTGTTAGGGAAAAGTCTCGTTTTTGCCCTTGACTTCTAGCAGAGCTCTAACCTAAGGGTAATTTTAAACCATTAAAAAAAACTTGAGGGGTAAATTTGGACTTTGTTTCTAAATAATTCGGACGCCTGGAGTCCACCCATTTCAAGTTGGAGCTATGTTAATGGCAAGGGCAACTTTTTCCTAACGGCAATGGTGTGAAAGGGCATAAAGTGTAAGGGGTGGCAAAGTTGCTCAATTTCGAATAGTACAGAGACAAAGTGGACCTTTTCCCAACAAAATATGCTTTTGCTACATTTGCAAATTAGATCTTTTGCTTAGATTAGTCACCTGGTAGAAGTAAAGGGACTTTGAAACAGTGGCGGGGCAGATTCTCCGCGAAGGGGGTTCAACAACAACAACAACATCTACCCATAGTCCCACCAAGTGGGGTCTGGGGAGGGTAGGATGTACGCAGCCTTACCCTTACCCTGGAAGGGTAGAGCGACTGTTTCCAATTGACCCTCGGCTAAAGAAGATGAAGGAAACCCTGATATTCAAAAAGAAAGAAATTAAAAAAGATTGTAGCTAGTGGGAATTGAACTTATGACCTTACAAAGGTATTGAACCCCCTTGACCAGTAAGCTACATTTTTGGGCTGTGTCAAGGGGATTCAAAACATAATATATAAAGGTAAAAACCAAATTTCGCCTTATATATACGGTGTGATTTTTCGGCGAAGGGGCCCTTCCGCCCCCCTAAATCCGCCCCTGCTCTGAAAGTCTTCCAGCATCAAGTTCCCATGTTCTAGGATCACCTATCCAGCCTTCACCCTTCTTTATTGGATATCCATATTCTCCCCAAACTGAATGAGGCAAAATCTGCAGAATTTCCTGAGGTTGAGGGTTGCTATATGGATCACACAAGTTATAAGGTTCCTCAAGATTTTCAGCATTTCCTGGAGAACAGTAGTAGTGATAAGCCTCATAAGGGAAGTTATTTCTGTCGGATCGATAGACACAGAGTCCCATCAGAGAAGATGTGGTAAGGAGGACATGACCCTAGGCTGTTCAGACTACACCATGAGTCTATAGCAGGATTTATGATCATGTCGCTATATCGAGTGACATCTGTTGTGACATCGCCATCGCCATCGCCATCGCCATCTGTTATGAGGTAAAATTGACTCCTTGGTTCTCCACCTTTCCTTATGTCCAATGTGAATTTTACTCTGAAATTAGGTGAAGAAGGGATCTGGAGATAGTTGTTAGTATAAATGCTAACTATATGTAAGAAGCAGACAAGAAATTAGAGATTTGCATGGTAAAGCAAAGGAAGATAGAATGCTTTTAATGAGATCAATTTCCCTTCTTCTGGTGGAAAGAAGATAATGAAGGATAGTTTTGGGTTAATTTCACGGATAGTCATCCAACTTTTAGTTTATAGCAATAAAGTTATAATACTATTTTTTGTAATGAAAAAATAACTCAACTATGTGTATGTATCACTTGAAACACAAAAGAAATGCCTCAAAAGTGCTAAATTCGGTCCCGAAGACGCAAGTTACAACTTCAGCAACTCACCTTACATAATATTCACGCGACTCTATTTAGAAAAAAAAAACAAAAACTCATATTTTGACCCTTAAAGAAAACTCATGATGTGCCACATGGTGAAAACCATCGGTATTAGGTTGGTCGGAAAATGGGATTTTTCGTTACTTTTAAGTAGCGCCACATGGATATTATGTAAGGTGAGTTACTGAAGTTGCCTATAAATGACAATTTTATACATATGGCAACCTACTTGCCTCTTCCGGGACTTGATTTAGTATTTCTTTGCATATTTCATTTTATGTGATATATAGGCATAGTTGAACTGGTCTCAAAATAATTTTGACTAGTAAACAAAATCTTGAAGGGGAGTCTTGGAGCAACCGTAAAGTTGTCTTGGTGTGACCTATAAGTTACATATTCGAGCCGTGGAAGCAGTCCAATAATGCTTGCATTATGTTAGGCTATTTACATCACATCCTTAGGGTGCGGCCCTCCCCGGACCCTACGTATACGAGATGCTTTGTGCAGCAGGCTGCCTTATTTTAATACACAAAATCTTCCAGGAAGGGAAACCCATTGTGGCATCTGATCTTAGATACAACATCAACCATGGATATTTTGTTGATGTCTTCAACACATGATGCATAATATGATGTATCATTATCTACATCTGCCTTCTGTACATCAGTATCTAAATCCCAAGTTCCATAAAAACTTCCCTCAAGTTTATTTGCCTTGTCCTACTCTTGTATAGTTGTGATAAATCAGTGGCATGTTCATGCAACCTTATCATTATCTACTTTTGTGTTTGTTACTCAAAACTCGCTTTTCTTTTATTTAATTTGTAGCGTAAAAATTATTTAATTTGTGTTCATTACTCAAAAGTCACTTTTTTTTCTTTTGTTACACAAAAATCATTTTACTTTGCTCTAGTTATCACAAAAGCCATATTTGCCAGATTTTATAATATTAAATAAAAAGTCTATTTTGCCCATGATATTATATAAATCCTCATATTTATGTAATTCCTTCTATATTATATACTATATAATATATTTATACCTAGGTATTTTATTTATAGCTAAAATTATTTAATATTATTTTATTTATTAATTTTATTATATATTCATATTTTTAAGTTTTTCTTAACGTTAATTTTCAAGATATATTGGTAGCGTTATTAAATTTGTCAGTAACTTTACCATGAGCAAATCTCACGTCAACGTTCTTAACCACTTGTAACGACCCAACCGATCGTTTTACCTTCTACAACCATGTTCCCCTAAATAAGACTCCCCATATGTGCTTTTACTGTTTTATGACTTGCGAGGATGGTTAGTTCGGGATTTGGAAGGGTTCAGGTTAAAATCAGAATACTTCGTTCCTTAGTTTGGCTTTAAAAGATCAAGTTTAACTTTGGTCAACTTTTGGACTTGTGCGTATGTTCGGGTCGGATTTTGGACAACCTGAGGGCGTTTCGGCACTTAACAGTGAAAGTTGACTAATTGAAGGTTTTAAAGTTATTTAAATTTGGTTTGGAGTATGTTTTGGAGTAATCGAGGTCCGTTTGGAATTTCGAGCCTGAGAATAGTTCCGTATGGTAAAAATTTAAAATAAAATCAGTTAAGGAAACATTAAATGTATTAATATACTATAAAATAATAAATAAATAATATTAAATAATTTTAGTTATAAATAGAATACCTAGGTAAAAATATATTATATAGTATATAATACGGAAGGAATTAAATAATTATGAAGATTTATATATATAATATCAAGGGCATAATAGACTTTTTCAAGTAAAAAAATATTATAAAATTTGGGAAATGTGACTTTTGTGATAACTAAAGCAAAGTAAAATGATTTTGTGTAATAAAAAAAAGAATAGTGACTTTTAAGTAATGAACACAAAGTTAAATAATTTTTACGTAACAAAAAAAAAAGTATTTTTTGAATAAAAACATAAAAGTTCAATGACCGTGAATAAAATCATAAAATTAACTCCAGCTAATGTGTCCATGTTTCCACTCTTGAGCATTATCATCCAAAACTGCCAAGATTTTGGCTTATCTTCTAACTGTGCAATGACTTGTTATGTTATCAGTACAATTTAACCTGCTATAGTAATAGAAGTTACTTGTCTTATTTTTCCAACTTACTAATTCCAATTTATTATGGATATTACATAAATAATCTGATAGTGTAAATTTTGTCTTAAACTATTAGTATATAGACGTTCCTATTGGTCACGGGTTCGAGTCGTAGAACCAACCACTAATATTTAGGGTAGGCCGTCTACATCACACACACCCTTGGGGTGCGGCTTTCCCTGAACCTTACGTGAATGCGGAATGCTTCGTGCACCCGGCTGCTATTTTTTTTACTCAGCTCATCTCTTCTATAATACTTGTTCGTTTGTCAGCAAGTTAAATGAAGCATATTGTAGCAAGAAAGCAGAAAATTAAAGTTTTTATGAAAGAGTCACTATGTTTGTTTTGAAAAAATCATGAAGTTTTTGTTTGGTAACTAAATTGTATTAATTAATCACAAAGTATTAACATCTTAGCTACAACCCAGCTTGCTGTAAAAACAAAATAGATAATCAACTCTATTACACTTTTATGCACTATTTCCAGCTAAGTATAAGAGCCCGTTTGGACATAAGAAAATTTTCCTTTTTCTCAAAAAAATTCACTTTTCTATGAAATCGGCGTTTGTTCATAAAATTTTCAATTTTCACTTGAAGATGCATTTGAAGTTTTCGAAAATTTGAAAACCTCCAAAAAGCTGTTTTTCAAAAATTTCACTCAAATCACTCACAAAACTTCAAAAATAATCCAAAATTATATTCATGTCCAAACACAACTCAAAATTTCAAATGTCATTTTTACTTTCTTTTCACCCTTTTTTACAATTCTTATGTCCAAACGCCCACTAATATAATATCATCATCTATCTTCCTCCCCATTTCTATATACTAGCAGTATCCCCTTATCTCTACTCCAGCACTAGTTTTCTAGAAATAAAGCTTTTGCAATACAATCCTAATCTTTCCTAGTGCTCTCACATAACACACTTGCCCTAAAACGCCAAAATGTGATCATGGCGAAACGATAACTATTGTTGCTTAGGTCGTTTTTAATAAGCCTACAAAATTGTAGACGATAAGGAGCCGAACGTCCGAATTCATGTAGATGGTGTGGACCATAGCACATAAAAATCTTGGAATCACGCAGAATTCCTATTTATGGTCCTAAGACGCAAAAAATCGAGAAATGATCATGGCGAAGCGATGACTAGTGTTCTTTAGGTCATCTTTATGGGCAAGCAAAAGTTTAGGAGATTTGGAGCCGGACGCCGAATTCCTGCAGTGGCGTAGGCATAAAAAAATTTGGGAATCGTACTGAATTCCTGTTTTATGGCCCTGAAATACCAAAAATCGCGGAGCCGTCATGGCAAAGCGATGATTATTGTTCCTTGGGTCGTTTCTGATCGACCCGTAAAATTTTAGGCGATTCAAAGTCAGATGTCTGAATTCATGCGGTGGCGTGAACGATTGCACACAAAAATCTAGGAATCGTCAGGAATTTCTTTTTTAAGGCCCAAAAAGGCCAAAAAATGAGGAACGGTCATGGCGAAGTGATGAATATTGTTCCTTAGATCGTTTTTATGATTTCGCAAAATTTTAGGCGATTCGGAGTCGGTCGCCCGAATTCATGCAGATGGCGTGGACTAGCACACAAAAATATAGAATCGTGCTGAATTCCTATGGTTTGATCTTAAAATGTCAAAAAAATGGGAAAATGGTCATGGCGATGCGATAACTATGGAGGTCATTTTTGTGGTCCTACAAAATATGCGATTTGAACCGGACGTCCGAATGCATGCAGATGGCATGAACTAAGCACACGAAAATCTGGTGTGCGGAATTCCGGTTTATGGCCTAAAATGCCAAAAAACAAGTAACAGTCATGGCTATTGTTCCTTAGGTCGTTTTTAGGCAATTCAAAGCTGGTTGCCCGAATTCATGCAGATGGCGTGGACTATAGCACACGAAAATCTGGGAATCATGCTGAATTCTAGTTTTTTTGCCCTAAAACACCACTAATAAAAACGGTTATGGGGAGGCGATGTTTATTGTTCCTTAAGTCATTTTTTATGGGCCTAAAAGTTTTTAGGCGATTTAGAGTCGGTCTCTCGAATTCATGCAGATGGCATGGACTAGCACATGAGAATCTAGGAATCGTGTTGAATTCCTTTTTTTGCCCTAAAATGCCAAAAAGATGAAGAACGAACACGACGAAGAAATGACTATTGCTCCTTAGGTCATTTTTTATCGGCCCGCAAAATTTTATATAATTCGGAGCCGGACATCCGAGTTCATGCAGATGACGTAGACTATAGCAAAAATTTGTGAATCGTGTTGAATTCCTTCTTTTTTTTGCCCTAAAAGGCCAAAAACGAGAAAAGGTTATGGCGAAGTTGTACTATTGTTCATTAGGTAGTTTCTGATGGGCCCAAAATTGTTTAGACGATTTAGAGTCAATTTCTTGAATTCATAAAGATGGCTTGAATTCCTGTACTATGGTCCTAAAATAGCAAAAAATGAGTAACGTTCATGGAGGAGCAGTGACTATTGTTCATTAGGTCATATTTTATGGCACACAAAATTTTCGGCGATTCAGGGTCGGTCGCCCGAATGCAAGAAGATGGCGTGGACATTTGCACACGAAAAAATTAAAATTGTGTTGAATTCCTGCTTTATGGCCCTAAAACGTCAAGAAACGATCATGGTGAAGTGTTAACTATTATTGATTAGGTCATTTCTTGTGGGCCCAAGCCGATCGCCCGAATTCATGAAAGTGGCTAGGACATTAGCATACAAAAATCGGAAACCGTATTGAATTCCTGTTTTATGGCCCTAAAATACCAAAAAACAGGGAACAATAATGGCTAAACAATGACTATTGTTCATTAGGTCGCTTCTGATGGACTCACATAATTTTAGGCAATTCAAGGTCGGTCGTCCGAATTCATGAAGATGGCGTGGACTAGCACACGAAAAATTGAAATGTTGAATTCCTATTTTATGGACCTAAAATGCTAAACGATCATGGAAAAGCAGTTTCTATTGTTTATTAGGTCATTTTTAATGGTCCCACAAATTTTTAGTGGATTTGGGGCTAGTCGCCCAAATTCATAAAGATGTTGTGGACATTAGCACACGAAAAATCGAAAATCGTAGAGAATTCCTATTTAATGGCCCTAAAATGCCAAAATATAAAGAACAATCTATTGATTATTGTTCATTAGGTTGTTTCTAATGGGCACATAAAATTTTAAGTGATCCGGGGTCAGTCGCTCGTATTCATGAAGATGACATGGACATTAGCACACGAAAAATCAGAAATCATGCTGAATTCATGTTTTATGGCCCTAAGACGCCAAAAACAAGTAATGGTCATGGCGAAGAATTGACTATTGTTCATTAGGTAGTTTCTGATGGGCCTACAAATTTTTAGGCAATTCTGGCATGTCGCCTGAATTCATGAAGATGGCGTGGATATTAGCACATGAAAAATCATAAATCGTGTTGAATTCCTGTTTTATGACCCTAAAACGCCAAACAATGAGGAACAATCATGGAGAAATAGTGACTATTGTGCATTAAATTGGTTTTGACGGGCCCACAAATTTTAAGCGATTCGAGGCCGGTAACCCGAATCTGTGAATGTGGCATGGATATTAGCACATGAAAAATTTGAAATTGTGCTGAACTCTTGTTTTATGGCCTTAAATCGCCAAAAAAATAAGGAACAACCATGGCGAAACAGTGCCTATTATTCCTTAGGTAATTTCTAATATGCCCACAAATTTTAGGCGATTCAAGGCTGATAGCTCGGATTCATGAAGATGGCGTGTGTATTAGCCTACGAAAAATAAGAAATCAAGTTGAATTAACGCAAAAAAAAAAACGAGGGACGGTCATGGCGAAGCAGTGACTATTGTTAATTAGGTCATTTATGGCCCACAAAATTTATTGTGTTATGGGCCCACAAAATTTTAGGGGGTCCGAAGTTCGTCGTCCGAATTCATAAAGATGGCGAGGATATTAGAATACAAAAAATCAAAAATCGTACTAAATTCCTGTTTTATGACCCTAAAACGCCAAAAAATAAGGAGCAGTCATGGCGAAGTAGTGACTATTGTTCATTAGGTTGTTTCTAATGGCCCTACAAAATTTTAGGGGATTCAGGGTCGTTCACCTGAACTCATGAAGATAACGTGGACATTATCACAAGAAAATCGAAAATCGAGCTAAATTTATGTTTTATGGGTCCTAAAACGCCAAAGAACAAGAAACGATCGTGGCGAAGAATTAACTATTGTTCTTTAGGTAGTTTCTGATTGGCTTACAAAATTTTAGGTAATTCGGGACGGATCGCCCGAATTCATGAAGATGTCATGGATATTAATGCACAAAAAATAAAAAATCATGATGAATGTATGTTTTATGGCCCTAAAACGGCAAAACGATTAACAACAATGGCAAAGATGTGACTATTGTTCATTGGTAGTTTTTGATGGGTCCAAAAAAATTTAGACGATTCAGTGTCGATCGCTCGAATTCACAAAGATGGTGTGACCATTAGCGTAGGATTCGATCGTGTTGAGTTCCTGTAATATGGCCCTAAAATATCAAAAAATGAGGAACGTTCATGGCGAATTAGTGACTATTGTTCATTAGGTCATTTTTTATGGCACACAAAATTATAGGTGAATTCATGAAGATGGCGTGGACATTTGCACAAAGAAAAAAACCAAAAGTCGTGCTGAATTCCTGTTTTATGGGCCCAAAACATCAATCAATGAGAAACGGTCAAGGTGAAGCAGTAACTATTATTTATTAGGTCGTTTATGATGGGCCCACAAAATTTTAGATAATTCGGTGCCGATCGCCCGAATTCATGAAAGTGACAAGGACATTAGCATACGAAAAATCGTATATCGTACTAAATCCCTGTTTATGGCCCTAAAACACCAAAAAAATAAGGAACAGTGATGGCAAAAGTGTGACTATTGTTCATTAGGTCGTTTCGGGTGGACCCACAAAATTTTAGGCAATTCAGGGCCGGTCGCCCGAATTCATGAAGATGGCCTGCACATTAGCACACAAAAAATCGTAAGACTGAATTCCTATTTTATGGATCTAAAATGCTAAAAAACGAGGATTGATTATGGAGTAACAGTGACTATTGTTCATTAGGTCATTTATAATGTGCCCACAAAATTTCAGAGAATTCAGGACTAGTTGCCCGAATTCATAAAGATGGTGTGGACATTAGCATACGAAAAATCGGAAATCGTGAAGAATTCCTATTTAATAGCCTTAAAACGCGAAAAATAAAAGAATAGTCATGGTGAAGCAGTGATTATTTTTTATTGGGTCGTTTCTTATGGGCACATAAAATTTCAGGCAATTCAGGGTTTGTCGCATGAATTCATGAAGATGGCGTAGACATTAGCTCATGAAAAAACGAAAATCGTGTTGAATTCCCGTTTTATGGCCCTAAAACGCCAAAAACAAGAAACGTGCATGGCGAAGAATTGATTATTGTTCATTAGGTATTTTTTGATGGGCTCACAAATTTTAGGCAGTTCTGGAGGGTCACCCGAATTCATGAAGATGGCATGTACATTCGCACACGAAAATTTGTAAATCGTGCTGAATTCCTATTTTATGGCCCTAAAACGCCAAAAACAAGAAACGTGCATGGCGAAGAATTGATTATTGTTCATTAGCTATTTTTTGATGGACTCACAAATTTTAGGCAGTTCTGGAGGGTCACCCGAATTCATGAAGATGGCATGTAAGCACACGAAAAATCGTAAATCGTGTCGAATTCTTGTTTTATGGCCCTAAATGCCAAAAAATAAGGAACAATCATGGAGAATTAGTGACTATTGTTCATTAGGTTATTTTTGACGGGCCCACAAATTTTAGGTGATTGGGGGACGGTCACCTGAATTCATGAAGATGGCATAGATATTAGCACATGAAAAATTAGAAATCGTGCTAAACTTCTGTTTTTTGGTCCTAAAACGTCAAAAAATAAGGAACGGTCATGGCGAAGTAGTGACTATTATTCCTTAGATAGTTTCTGATAGGCCCACAAATTTTAGGCGATTCAGGGCCGATCACTTGAATTCATGAAGATGGTGGGTCATTAGCACATGAAAAATCAGAAATCATGATGAATTCCTGTTTTATGGCACTAAAACGTCAAAAATTGAGGAACACTTATGGAGAATTAGTGATTATTTTTTCATTATGTCATTTATGATGGGCTAACAAAATTTTAGGGGATTCGGGGTTCGTCGCCCAATTTCATGAAGATGGCGAGGGTATTAGCACACGAAAAATCAAAAATCATACCTAATTCCTGTTTTATGATCCTAAAATGCCAAAAAATAAGGAGCAGTCATGGCGAAGCAGTGACTATGTTTCATTAGGTCGTTTCTAATGGTACCATAAATTTTTAGGCGATTCAGAGTCGTTCGCCCGAATTCATAAAGATGGAGCAGACACTAGTACAGGAAAAATCGAAAATCGAGCTGAACTTTTGTTTTATGGGTCCTAAAATGCCAAAAAATAAGAAACGGCTATGGCGAAGAATTGACTATTGTTCATTAGGTAGTCTTTGATGGGCCCACAAAATTTAGGTAACTCGGGGCCGGTCACCCGAATTCACGAAGACGGCGTGGACGTTAGCAGGCAAAAAATCGGAAATCGTGCTGAATTCCTATTTTGTGGCCTTAAAGAGACGAAAAACGAGGAACGATCATGGCGAAGCAATGACTATTATTTATTGGGTCTATTTTTTATGGGCCCACAAAATTTAGGTGATTCGGGACCGGTCACCCGAATTCATGAAGATGGCGTGGACATTAGCACACGAAAAATCAGAAATCATGTTGAACTCCTATTATATGGCCCTAAAACGCCAAAAAACTAGGAACGATCATTGAGAGGAAATGACTATTGTTCCTTAAGTAGTTTTTGATGGGGCCATAAATCTTTTAGGGACTCGGGGCTGGTCGCTCGAATTCTTGATGATGGCGTGGACATAGAACACGAAAAATCAGAAATCGTGCTAAATTCTTGTTTTAGCCTTGAAATACAAAAAACCAATGAGCGGTCATGGTGAAGTAGTGACTATTGTTCATTAGGTTGTTTATGATGGGCCCACAAAATTTTAGGTGATTTAAGGCTAGTCGCCCGAATTCATGAAGATGGCGGTTACATTAGCACACGGAAAAAATCGAAAATCATGCTGAATTCTTGTTTTATTGCCCTAAAACGCTAAAAATAAGAAAAGTTCATGGCGAAATAGTGACTATTGTTCATTAAATCATTTTTATGGGCCAAAAAATTTTTGATGACCCAAAAGGCCATCCTAAGTTAATTTAGCTAAATCTGTGTTCCGAGGCCCCGAAAGCCTCCGTTAATATCACCTAGATATGCGTGCGCATACCGGACGTGTAGCCGGGAAGCTCTTATGTGATAACTTGATGAAAAAATGGAATTTATAATGGAATAAAGTAGACTTTGGTCAAAAGTTTTGGTAAACGGACCCGGACCCATGATTTGACGGTCCCGGAGGGTCCGTAGGAAAATATGGCACTTGGGTGTATGTCCGGAATCGAATTCCGAGGTCCCAAGCCAGAGAAATGAATTTTTAAAGAAAATTATTTTCTGAAAATAATAAAGGTTTTTGAGAATGATAATTGATGTGAACACCGTGTTACCGGGCCCGTATTATGGTTTCGGAGCCCCGGACAGGTTTAATATATGTTATGTGACTTATCTGTGAAATTTGGTGTAAAACAAACTTGAAATGACGTGATTCGGATCAAAATTGGAATAATTAAGCCTTATGAAATTTTAAGAAAATTCTATGAGTTTTGGGGTTTAATCCATTGATTTTGATGATATTTTGGTGATTTAAAAGCTTGAATAAGTCTGTAGGATGATTTGAGGGTCGTGTGTGTTTTTGGTTTTGAGTCCCGAGGGATCGGGTGAGTTTCGGGTAGCTAACGAGGTGGAAAAGGACCTAGAATTTCTGGTGTAGAAGTCCATATTTGGTGTCTGGTGTTATTCAGTGCGATCGCAGGTCTAGCTCCGCGATCGCATAGAGTTAAGTGAGGGGAGGGGGTCTGATGTCCTCTGCGATCGCATGGATGGGTCCGCGATCGCAGTGTAGGGAGCCCAGATGTTTTGCGCATCGCATTCCTTCTTCGTGATCGCGTAGTGTACCAGGGGAACTGGGTGGGGGCAAGGTGGTTTTTCTCTGCGGTCGCGCCTTTTCCTCCGCGATCGCAGAGGTCTGTGGAGTTGACCTTTCGCGATCGCAGCCTTCCGTTTGCGGTCGCATAGTAGGGATTCCTATAGCTCTGCGATCGCATCCCTTCTTCCGCGATCGCAGAGAACAAAATCGCCTAGTTATTTCCTTAAGTCAAAACATAATGTTATTTCGGGATTTCCACTTCTTCATCAATTCTTCCTTCTCCAAGACCCCATTGACGACCCCTAATCTATTCTATCTCCATAACCTTTTGGGTAAGTGTTTCTAACACCAACTTCTTCCACTTCTCTTCCCTAATCACTAGAATGTAGGCCTAAAATCCTACAATCAAAGTAGAAATTAGGGGTTTTGGGTAGAGTTAGGTTTTTGGAAATTTTGGGTAATTCAATCTCAATTGAGGTTGGATTTCAAAACAAACTATATATTCTAAATCGTGGGGTTATGGGTGATCGGGTTTTGGTCCGAGCCTCGTGTTTGGACCAAGCAGGCCCGGGGTCGAATTTTGATATTTTTGGAAGAATGCTAGGAATTGTATAATTAGGCGATGAGATTGTGTTAATGAGTCATTAATGATACTATTAAGTTAATTATGCCTAGACATTATCGTTTCGGAGTCTGATTCTAAAGGAAAGGCGGTACTAGATGCTTGATTGCTATTTTTGGACCTGAGGTAAGTGTCTTGCCTAACTTTGGTGAGGGAATAGGTATTGTATGCTATGTGCTAAGTGCTTATCATGTTCAATGCATAGGTGAAGTGACGAGTACCTATGCATTGTGTGTCAAGCATGCCCGTGAGTCTATTTCTGATAGAAACCTTGTTGCTACTTCCATGATTCATTATGTTATGAAAATGTCTCTATTTGGGAGTTGTTTGTTGTTGGAAGACTTGGTTGATGAACTCATGATGTATTGGTTCGGTTGGGAACCCATTTGTTAAGAATATATATATTGAAGAGATTTGTTATAGCTGAGACCCTTGCCGGACAATTGTTGTGATATTGATTGATGCTTTCCCCTTGCCGGGTGATTTTGAACTATATTTCCACTATGCTGCATTCCTTACCATTGATATTTGTCATTGTTTTGGGTGAGGAAGAGTGTAAAGCACGAAGGGTGATGTCGTTCCATGATATACATTGATTACACCATACATTGCATAGTGAGAAAGAGTGTAAAGCACGAAGGGTGATGTCGTGCCATGATTTACATTGATTATAAGCACGAAGGTTAATGTCGTGCCATGATTTACATTGATTATAAACACGAAGGGTAATGTCGTGCCATGATTCATATTGCCTTACTTTGTACATTGCATTGTGAGGAAGAGAGTAAAAGCACGAAGGGTGATGTCGTGCCATGATTTATACTAATTCACATCATACATCGCATTGTGAGGAAGAGAGTAAAAGCACGAAGGGTGATGCCGTGCCATTATTTACATTGCTTACGTTTATACTTGTTATGTTAGTATTCTTGTTAACTTGCTCTCTTGCTTTCTCCTATGTGTTTAATCAATTGCCTCATCGCTCACTTGCTACCCTATTAACTGCTCCCGTATTCCCCTACTTGTTCGCCTATTTGTTTCCTTGTCTTTCCATGTTATATGTTGTAGAATAGGACAGGTGAACGATGTTTTCAAGTCTAGCCTCGTCACTACTTCGGCCAAGGTTAGGCTCGGCACTTACTCAATACATGGGGTCGGTTGTACTGATACTGCACTGCACTTCTTAATGTTGTGCAGATCCCGCATCCGGACCCAGTGGACAGCGTTGAGGGAGTCTCCTTCAGTCCACCACAGAGGCTTCAAGGTATACCCACTGGCGTTTGTGGGCCTTGGCGTCTCTTCTATCCCTAGAACTCATATTGTCTTGTCTTATTCTCTAGTTTCAAAGACAATTATGTATTTTCTTTCAGACTTTGTATTTAGCGTTCAATAGACAGTTCGTGAAGTTGTGACTCCCGGTTTTGGGGCATTAAGCGACGTTTGTATTTACTATTTCACGTAGCTTTTGAATCATTCATCATTTTCGATGTTTAAGACTATAAAGTGTTTTCGTTAAATACTGTTAAACTGGTGTTATTACGAGGGTTTAGCTGTGCACGTTGGCTTGTCTAGCGGGTTCAACGTTAGACGCAGTCATGGGCCGAAGGTGGAATTTCGGGTTGTGACAAAATTTTAGGCAGTTCGGGACCAATCGCCTGATTCATAAAACTGGAATGGACATTAGCACACGAAAAATGGAATGCTGAATTCTTGTTTTGTGGCTCCAAAATGTTAAAAATTGAGGAATGATCATAACGAAGCAGTGAATATTGTTCATTAGGTCATTTTTATGGGCCCACAAAATTTTAGGCGATCCGGGGCCCGAATTCATGAAGATGGCGTGAACATTTGCATACGAAAAATCAATCGTGCTGAATTCCTGTTTTATGGCCCTAAAACGCCTAAAAATAAGGAACGGTCATGGCGAAGCAGCGACTATTGTTCATTAGGTCGTTACTAATGGGCTCACAAAATTTTAGGCGATTCGGGGTTGGTCGCCCATATTCATGCCTATGACGTGGAGATTAGTACATGAAAAATCGAAAATCGTGCTGAATTCCTATTTCATGACCTTAAAAATCCAAAAAACGAGGAACGGTCATGGCGAAGCAATGACTATTGTTCATTAGGTAGTTTCTAATGGCTCCAAAATTTTAGGCATTTGGGACCAGTCACCCCCAATTCATGAAGATGACGTGGACATTAGCACACGAAAAATTGAAAATCGTGCTAAATTCCTGTTTTATGACCCTAAAACGCCAAAAAGGAGGAACGATCATGGTGAAGCAGTGAGTATTATTCATTAGGTCGTTTCTGATGGGCCCACAAAATTTTAGGCGATTCGGGGCCGATCTCCTGAATTCATGAAGATAGCTAGCACACGAAAAATCAGAAATCGTGCTGAATTCCTATTTTATGGTCCTAAACGCCAAAAAATGTGAAATGGTTACGGCAAAATAATGACCATTGTTCATTAGGTAGCTTTTGATGGACCCCAAAGTTTTAGGCAATTCGGGACATGTCGCCCGAATTCATGAAGATTCGCGGACATTAGCCCACGAAAAATCTAAAATCGTGCTGAATTCTTGTTTTATATTCCTGAAACACCAAAAATTAAGGAATGATCAGTAACTATGCGGGACTACAAAATTTTAGACAATTAGACATTGTTGCTTAGCCCAACACAAATTTTGACCACCCTTTGGACAATGTAGCTTCACTGGCACAAGTCTTTCATCTTTCATTATTAGGCACTAAAATAACTAATGGAGTGGAGTGCAAGTCGTGCATAATATTTAAGTCCCAGAAAGAGGACTTTTATCTACGACCATACTATAGTCATGGGCTGTCCAGTTTTTCAGCCTAAAGATCTGTGCAAGCTCGAACTTCGATTTACCGCTCATATAAATAAAATATATTAGGAAAAATCTTCACGTCATACATATAAATGAGAACCAAAGTTCGATGGACAAAGTATTTTACGTTTACGCAGGGTTCGGAAAAGAGCCGCATTTCAAAGATGTAATGTAGGCACCTTATCTTGATGCTCAAATCGTGACATGTAGGTCACACGGAGATAACTTTATCGTTGTTCCAAGGCTTCCCTTTACGTCATACATTTCAAGAAATATTGGGAATAAATTATAAAGGAAATTCATTTATTGTCAAACATACTTAATAATTGAGAATTTAGAAGTGAACTTATTATAACGTATTAATAGTTGCAGTTTAATTTAAAACGTATTAATAATTACAAATTAACTGTCTCAAATAGGTTATACTAAACCTACTTTTATAGTTTACCAACATATACTTACTGCACTTGGTTTTCAAATAACATCATTGTGTAATTTTTTAATATTGTACTAAATATAACTTAATTCTTTCCTTTTCTTGCTGGCTTTAGCAAGCACCAGAAGAGGTAGAGGGCGGTCCAAGAAGTATTGGGGTGAGGTGATCAGGTGGGACATAGTGCGGCTCCAAATTTCCGAGGACATGACTCTTGATAGAAAGATGTGGAGGTCTAGCATTAGGGTTGTAGGTTAAAGGGTAGTCGAGCGATTTTCTTCTTTGACCCGGTTTTCCTCTTTCTACTAACGAGTATGATAGTATTTTGTTTAGCACTGCTAGCGATTCATGTTGTGTTTCATACTTTTGAATAAATATTTGTGTTACTGCTTATCCATTTAATTGTTGTCTCTCACGTTGCTCATATTATTTTTCGGGCTTTGTTGTCACGGATCTATTGTCTCTGGGCCGAGAGTCTCCCGGAAATAGCCTCTTTACCCCCTCTGGGGTAGGGGTAAGGTCTGCGTACACTCTACCCTCCCCAGACCCCACTGATCGGATTTTATTGGGTTGTTGTTGTTGTTTTCTTTCTTTTTCTTACAAAACATTATGATGGAAAAATGCAAAAAACTTAATAAAAGAGTAATTAATACATATAAATAAGAGCATTTCAATTCCTTTATAAATTCCTACGTGATGTATCTCGTGAAAGGCTTTTATTCCCTCCAAAACGGTGAGTAAATGCTAAGCGGTAAATGGCTAAAATAGAAATGTCAAGCAATAGGTGTCGGTGAATAATGATACAAAGCAAACTCAAGATTTCCAAATACATTCATCAACTCATTATTCTCTTCTTTCTGCTTATTAGCATTTCTTGAAACATTTTTGCACATTTTTTGAAACAACAAATAATGGATGCTTTATGGAATTTGGAAGACAAATGGAGACTGTCAACTCAAGAATCTGTTGCATTTTTAGTTTGCATTTGTTCTTTAGTCATTGGTGTTTGCATAGTTACTGCTTTTATCAAAAGAAGGGCAGCAAATAGGAGAAAAGGGTTAGTAAGTCAAGAACCATGCATGGATATAGAATGGTCCGAGCCAAAGTTACTGGGTTTGAGTAGTACTGCTGTGAAAAAGGTGTTGAAGAGCTCGGTACGGTGGAGCAGCGCGAGCAAGTGGGAGGAGAAAAGAAGGAGGAGTCATACGGAGAGAGTTTCTCCGTTGCTTGTTGCTGAAGGTCAACTTGAAGGCGATTCTTACAGGTGGCAAAGCCATAATTCGGATTCGCCTGTGTGGCAAAGGCATGTACTTATGGGTGAAAAGTGTCAGACAAAGAGTGTTACTCCGTTATCCGTTGCTGAAGGTCAACTTGAAGGCGATTCTTACAGGTGGCAAAGCCATAATTCGGATTCGCCTGTGTGGCAAAGGCATGTACTTATGGGTGAAAAGTGTCAGACGAAGGGTGTTACTCCGTTTTTATCTGTTGCTGAAGGTCAACTTGACGGCGATTCTTGCCGGTGGCAAAGCCATAATTCGGATTCTCCTGTGTGGCAAAGGCCTGTACTTATGGGCGAAAAGTTGGAGAGAGTTTCTCCGTTGCCTGTTGTTGTAGGTCAACTTGAAGGCGATTCTTTTCGTTGGCATAGCCACAATTCGGATTCGCCTGTGTGGCAAAGGCCTATACTAATGGGAGAAAAGTGTGAGCTGCCAAGATTTAGTGGGCTCATTCTCTATGATGAAAGAGGAAGGCCAGTACATCAAATTGACAATGACCAATTCAGCAATTATCAGGTAAAACATAGAAATGGCTAAAACACAAATATATCAAATATAGAAAACTTATTTCTTGGTGCAAAGATGGATGTAGTATTTGAATAATGGTTTCAGGGGCACCTTGTATGTCTGAGTTCAACCCCATTTACTGTTAAAACAAGAGTTTAAATTCAATGACTATATAGTTAAATCACTTATTAGCGAATTATAAGTAAATCTCTATGATAAACAATAATTAATAATTGATAACCTGGTAAAAATGATAAGTAACTTGTTATCGCAAGTTAAACACTGAATGTATATAACTTATATTCGAATTAGTTTGTGATTGCGATATAGTTGATTTATTATTCGATATATTGTAATTGTACTTGTACCCGGGGCCGAAGTTACATGGTCATAAGCAGGGGCGAAGCCACCTTATGCAACATCAAAATTTTATAAAAAATTACACTGTGTATATAAGTAAAATATTGATTTTAGATGTATAAAACATATATTGAACACCCTTTGATGGGAATTTTTTTTTACTTCTTTCAAGTTTGAAAACCCTTGAAAATATTTTTAGCTTCGCCACTGGTCATAAGGGTGGTCAACTAACAACCATTCGTCAAAAAAGTTATACTGTATACATAGGTAAAATATTACGTTTTAGAGGTATATAACACATAGTGAACACCCTTTTATCGGGAAATTTTTCACTGCGTTTAAATTTGGACACCCTTAAGAAAATTCCTAGCTTCGCGCCACTGCTTATACCATGTCTTAAATTCTGATCCATTGCTCAGATGCAATATATTTTTAACTCACTTTTGCATTATTGTTTCAGGAAAAAATAGATGCTGTTGGGAGAACTACCCTTAGGGACTTGTTTTGACATTTCTTAATATGTCACAAATTTTTGTATATGAAATAGATTTCAGTTACCTCATGTTAGCTTTTGGATGGTTACTTTAAAAATGGTGTCCATTGTATTATCTATCAAATGAGAAGGCAAAATGAACCAAATGTAGCACACAGATTCAAACTTTTTGGTCTTCTTGTTGACGGACAGAGGTGGAGTCAGGATTTGAAGCTTATAGGTTCGGATTTCTAATCATTTTTAAGTTACTGGGTTCTAAATAAATAATTTGTACATGTTTAATGAATTTCATCAAACAAATACAGAGTTTGAACCAAAGCTACTGGGTTCGGCCGAACCCGTAACTCGCTCTCTAGCTCTGCCCCTGTTGACAGATATTGTTAAAAATTTCGGTAGAGTCCAGGATTTTGAGCAATTTTTTTTGTTATAGGGAAAAGGATCAATGTTTACCGGTGTACTATTCGAAATTGATCAAATTTGCCCTTCGTTAACTTTGGGTCTAATATTCCCTCGGTTGTTAGAAAGAAAAAAAAATCTTATTTTTTGCCCGTTACTCCCAACGGGGATACAACCTGTTGAGGGGTAAGTTCGGACTTTTTGTGAAGAATTTGGATACGTGAAGTTCACTCATTTCATATTGAAATTACGTTAATGGCAAGGATAAATACAAGACGAGTAGCTAACGGCAAGGATATGAATGGATCAAAAGTGTAACGGAGACATTTCCCTCTATTATATGTGTTTAAATTGTTTTTACACATATATGGTTTGAACTGAAACCAAGAGTTTGTGCTGCACCCATGGTCCAAAATGTGTTTAAATCCATTCATATTTTTGTCCGCTACTTGGAGCAGCTATAAATATATATTTTTTCTATTTTAATTGGGTTATTATTTATTAGATTGAATGTATATAATTAAAAAACATGGAATCAAAAATACTACTGGAAAGTTGTGTTTTCCGGTCGCTATAATTTTTGTATGAGTTAGTGAAAGTTTTATAATTTTTATGTGAAAAAATATAATTATATAATTTTGGTGAAAAGAAGTCACAGTCGACTTAAGAACAGATTCCCTTTGACTAACTTTGCAAATACAGAAAATAAAATTGAAACGCGATAATTTTATACTGGTTCGGTAAGCCAACATTCAATAATCCTCTTGAATTACAAGGAAATAATATTCGAGTTTCTTTGATCTTGAGTTTGATACACTTTCAGTGGTTTTGATTTTCTCGGGCTAGTTTGATTTTCTCTCACTCTTTATACAATAGGTTATTAATGTCTCTCCTTTTTTACAAAGAATGAGTTTCTCTTCTCTAAGAGTTCTTTAGGAAGTTATGTGTTTGATCTTCTTCTTGATCCCTCTTTTTGCAGTCAATCCCCATTCACTATTAAAAAATAAAAATAGAATTAGTTACGAACTTTGATATTCAGCATAAAGAATGTGTATTTATATGCATACCGGCTCGCATTTAACTCATATTTTGTGTGTTTTGTATGTGTAATGTAACGATTTATTTTAATTCGTGATATTTATATATGTATGAGTCAATTGGAAGTGATTTGGAGAATTGACATGCAAATTAAAGTAAAAACGAATGAATTTGGAGGAAGTACGAGTTTGTTGTCCAGGTTCGCGCCAGACACCAACCAAAACGCCGTTGACATCAGGCTAAGAAGTTCAGTGTCCAGGTTGGCGCCAAGCGAGACGTTGAAGGGCGGATTTTGTCCTAAGTCGACCAGGACTTGGGAATTTCAACCCTACACGCCCCCAACATGTATAAAAGGGGCTCTAAACCTTTTTCTTTTGGGGGGGGGGAGGGGGGGGGGGGGGGGACTTTTTTTGGAGGTGAGAAAAATACACATAAGGGGGGAGTGGACTTTTTTTGGAGGTGAGAACAATACACATAACATTCGGAAGCAAGGACTATTAGTTTTTCTTCATCTTTCTTAGTATTTTCAATTATTCAAATCTTGTGAAATTATTTAACTTTATCATGAGTGGCTAAAACCCATAAGTTTTGGGGTTTTGATTTAGCCATGAATATTGTTGTTTGACGTTCACTTAACCTTGATCACAATTTGCTAATATATGATTATTTCTTTAATTCTGTGATTAATTGCTTAATTGTCTGGCCAACAGTTAGGTTCTATTTACTATTTATGCTATGCTTGGGAAAGCTACGTCTAGATTAGAGAAGAATTGAAGAGGGCATGATCTTAACTCTAAGGGGGGCGGATTTGTGGTTAGGACAGGAATATATCTAGTCATCATGCTTAATAAAATATCGTAATCTTAATGCGCTCTTAATAGAATGATTTCATAGGAATATAGGCGTTAATCTATTTTGAATAAGCAAGTAGTAATTAGGGAGAATACTGATAAGTAATAATTTTGGCTGCTTATTTGCTCTCTTTTACTTGCGTTTTAGCTCAAAAATGCTTAAAGGTATTCCCGAGAACTAATGAAATGAGCTTTCTTGCAGGAATAATGGGAAACGATCCAAAGAGTGCAAGTGAATTCAAAAAGGAGTCAAAATTGGACAAGGACCAAACCAAGGCAAAAATACTTACAGTGTGGACCGCACAATACTATGTGCAACAACAAACAATGAAGAAGCCTTTTCATATTAGCTTCAGAGTATGTGGACCACATAATTTTGGTGCGGCCGCAAAAGAGAGATTCAGAGAGTTGGAATTTTGGCAACTAAGGATATGCGGACCACACCATTATTGTGCGACCGCAAGATGCCAAGTGTGGTCGCACTCACTATTATGCGGCCCGCAAACGACCAGAATCAGAGAGTCTTGAGTGAAGCTGTGCGGACCGCACTATTATCGTGCGGCCGCAAGATTCAAAGGTGCGGCCGCAATCATAGTTACGCGGTCCGCAGAAGAAGGTCCAAGTCCTAGCCCAAGTCAAGTGTGCGCCGCACTCAGAAATATGGGGTCCGCACAAATAGGCATCCCACTTTTTATGCGTTCGTATAAGGCTCAGTTGACCAGTCAAGCTCAGAGTGCGGACCGCACTCAAAATTATGTTGTCGCACAACCTCCGCATGGACATTTTTGTCTAATATTTTCAGCTTAGTATAAATAGAACTTTTTATCATTTTTAGGTTAAGTTGTATCAGTGTAGAGCACCTGATCCATTTTCTTTACTATTTTGAGTAATATTGTACTAGATTAGCATCTAAATATTAGATTTTCTTTACATAATTAATTATTATGCATTCTATCTTAATTGCTTCTTTTATTTCTTCAATTTCTATGAGTAGCTAAATCCTTAGCTAGGGTTGTGACCCAATCCTAGTATGGGTACTTAATGGGTTATTGATTTAGGGCTTATTTATGATTGGGTATATGTTATTTAGCCTTGTTCTTGCTTAAATTTTAGAATTGATGGTTGCAAACATTGATTCATGCCTATTTGAGTTAGCCTCTACTTGAGAAAGAGAGACTAAGTCTAGGAAAACTTGGCTAACTAGGAATTGGGGTGAACTCAAGAAATTGATAGCCCCAATTAAAGGGTCGAACCTAGATATGGGAAGACCCGACTAAAGCATTTATCACTTGCTTTGTGAAACACCCATTTGGACTTGAGAAAGTTAAATTGGGCAAAGTCACTCAAACTACTGAGAGGTATAGAGTGAGTAATTGAGTGTGATTGCTACAATGTATCCCGATCAACCAAACATGCCCTAAAGCTTTAAATTCGTTAGGTAACCAATTAGGCGAAAGTCGCAACCCTAGATCCTTTTATCATTTGAAAAACAACCAAAACTAAAAATATTGTCTCTTAGTTTTATAATTGCAATCAATAGCTTAAACTAGAAGTAGAAACAAAAAAAAATATTGTGGAAGTATAATATAGGGCATATCATACAGTTACACTAAATATATACCTAATCCTAAATCTAACTCCTTGTGGATTCGATCTCGACTTGCGTTGGATTTTATTATTGCATTGACTGCCTCACTACCTATATTTGTTCAATTTTTGGCGCCGTTGCCGGGGAGTTAAGCGGATTTAGCTATATATCTTGGTTTTTGTGTGCTTTGTCTTTCTTTCTTTCCGAGTCACTAATTTTGTTTTTGAATTGCTAATAGGTACGAGAATGGCTCTCCACAATGAGCCCATCGAGAATTTTTCGTTGGGGGAGGAAGTGGATGATGATCAGGGAGATGAAATTCTCCCTGAACCTCAAGTAAACAGGAGAGGTCGACCGCCTCATGATAATGTTCCCGTCCCTCCCCCACCTCCACCAAGAGCGGTAGCGCACCGGGTGTTTTCGAATGAGGGTTATGCAAGTGCTATAGTCTCACCCCGTATTAGGGCGGGCAACTTCCAAATCACCAACGTGATGCTTATACTACTTGAGCAACGCGGATTCTTCACCGGGGCTCCACACCAAAATTCTTACAAGCATCTCAAGGGGTTCGTTGATACTTGTTGGGGGAGCAAGCAAACAAATATTTCCGAGGATGCACTGCGCTTGAGGTTATTTCCCTTTTCTCTACGGGGAAAGGCATTGGACTGGTTAGAGAGATTACCCAATCATTCTATCCATACTTGGGATGAGTTGGCCGAAAAGTTCATTGCCAAATTCTTCTCTCTGAGGCACATGACGACACTGCGGGATGAAACTCTAGCGTTCAAGCAAGAGCCCAATGAGCCATTGCACGAGATTTGGGAAAATGTGGTACCATGGTTAAAGAGTGCCCGAATAATGATATGACCGAGGCCATGATCCAAAAAACCTTCTACAGGGGGATCAACAAAACAAATCAATGTATGGTAAATCAACTCGCCGGGGGGAATTTCACAAATACGCCTTATGCCGAAGCTTGTGAAATTTTGGATGAGATGGCGGATAGGGCAAAGTAGGGCCAATGTTCCTCAAGGCGACCCAAATGTCATTCACCTACACAAGGAGCTACATGATCATGGGAAAGCTATTGCCCAGTTGACAACCACAATGAACCAATTTTCCAAGGCTCAACTTCAACAAGTTCAAGGGACGAAACAAGTGAATGCTATGTAAGGGGTGAATATGATGATGAACAAGAGACGACAAAAAGGTCAACAAGGGCAGATCCGCCCGGAACTATTTATGTGATGATAGTGGGTATGACCAAGGATTCGTATAATGAGCAAGAAGAAGAAGTGCAATATGTCAACAATTATCAAGGTCAAAGAAACAATTCTCAAAATCAACAATGGAGATCACAAGGAAATTGGAACAACCAAGGCACCAAGGCAATTTGAGTGGTGGCAACAACAACCAAGGCAATTGGGGAAATAAAAATAATCAAGGTAACCAAGGCCATTGAGAAGGAAATAATCAAGGTAATTGGGGCGGCAACAATCAAATCAATTGGGGAGGCAACAACAACCAAGGGGGTTGGAACAATAATAACCAAGGGAATCGGGGGTCGGGCTTTCAAAGGACCCCAATGTATCCACAACCAAGCAACCTATATCCATATCCGTCTCAAGGTTCTAGTTCTTCTAATAATGAAATGGTACGGATTGAAAATATGTTCAAGCAAATGATGGAGAAAAAGGCCGACTCTGATGCTCAAGTAGCCCCCCACAACACTTCTACCCACAATTTGGAGGTTCAACTTGGCCAAATCTCTCGAGATTTAAACACTCGTCCTAAGGGGGAACTACCTAGTGATACGGTGGTGAACCTGAAGGGTGGGAACAATATAAGGCATGCCATGTCCGTAACCACGAGAAGCGGAAGATGTGGAGATGAAACCACCTCAAATCAAAGAAGAATTGTGGATGATGATGTGTTGGTTCAAGAATATGAAATTCCAAGTAATATGGTTCAAGCTAACGAAGAAGTGAGTATTGACATTTATGAAAGTGTGGATGAAACCCAAGAGGAAGTGAACCCGTCTAGGGATCACATGATTGATATACCGGATCTGGTAGTGCAAAAGACGAAGGCACCCATGCCAAGGCCTCCTCCTTCATATCCTCAAAGTCTTGCAAAGCAAAATAGTGAGAACCAATTCAAGAAATTTATTGATATGATGAAGAGTTTGTCCACAAATGTGCCGTTGGTTGAAGCATTGGAAATTTTTTTTGGTAACAAAGAAGAGATCAATGGATTATGAAACGATCAAGATAACACATCAAGTGGGTGCAATTGTGCACTCAATGGCTCCAAAATTGGAAGATCCGGGTGCCTTCACAATCCCTTGCACTATTGGGAGCACTGATTTTGCCAAAGCTTTATGTGATTTGGGGGAAAGTATCAACTTGATGCCCTACTCTATGTTCAAAACGTTGGGAATTGGGCAACCAAGACCCACATCTATGAGGTTGCAAATGGAGGATCGGACTATGAAGAGACCATTGGGAATCGTTAATGATGTGTTAGTTCGAGTTGATAAGTTCATCCTTCCAGCGGACTTTGTGATCCTTGATTGTGAGGTTGACTACGAGGTGTCTATTATATTGGGTAGACCTTTCCTTGCTACGGGGAAGGCCCTAGTTGATGTGGAAGCCGGTGAGCTCACATTGCGGGTGGGTGATGAGAAAGTGGTTTTCCATGTGTGCAAATCGATGAGGCAACCAAATAGCAACGAAGTTTGTTCGTTCGTGGATCTAGTGACGAAGTAATTGTTGATGACACAAGTGTTGTGATGAATGTTGAGGATACCTTGGAAGTTGTGTTGCTTAATCATGATGAGTATGAGAAGGAAGGATTTGTGGAATGTGCCAATGCTCTGCAAGGAATAGGGTCATATACTTATGAGCTCTGAAATTGTCCTTGGATCTTGAGAACCGGAAGACTCCTCCAACAAATCCCTCAATCGAGGATCCTCCCACCTTGGAGTTAGCCTTTGCCTTCACACCTCAGGTATGAGTTTCTTGTCCCTTGTTCCATTTTACCTGTTATTATTTCCTCTTCTCGACTAACGTGCAGGTAGATTCTACTTTGGTGGTGCTCCAAAGGAGGAAGAAAGCTATAGGTTGGACATTGGCAGATATCGGGGTATAAGCCCCGCCTTTTGCATGCACAAGATTATTTTGGAGGAGGATGTCAAACCCTATGTGGAACATCAACGAAGATTGAATGAAGCAATGCAAGAGGTAATGAATAAGGAGATCATCAAATGGTTGGATGTCGGGGTTGTTTACCCCATTTACGATAGCTCTTGAACATGTCCGGTGCAATGTGTCCCAAAGAAAGGGGGCATGACTGTGATAACAAATGACAAAAATGAATTGATCCCCACAAGAACTGTCACCGGATGGAGAATGTGCATGGACTATAGGAAGCTCAACAAAGTCACTCGGAAAGATCATTTTCCTCTTCCATTTCTTGATCAAATGTTGGATAGGTTGGTCGTAACTGCTTTTTATTGCTTCCTTGATGGATACTCCGGCTACAATCAGATTCTTATTGCTCCTGAGGACCAAGAGAATACCACTTTCACTTGTCCCTATGGTACTTTTTCATTCTCGTGGATGCCATTTGGATTATGCAATGCACCGGAAACTTTTTAACAATGTATGATGGCCATCTTCACATATGGTGGAGGAATTTCATGAGGTTTTCATGGACGATTTTCCATGGTGGAGAATTATTTTGAAGAGTTCTTGGACAACTTGGACAAGGTATTGGCAAGATGCGAGGAAACAAACTTGGTTTTGAATTGGGAGAAATGTCACTTCATGGTCGAAGAAGGCATTGTCCTCAGTCACAAGATTTCAAAACATGGTATTGAGGTTGATAAAGCAAAAATTTAAGTGATATCCAAACTCCCTCTCCCTAGATCCATAAAGGGAGTGAGGAGCTTTTTGGGTCATGCAGGGTTCTATCGCCGATTCATCAAGGACTTTTCTAAGGCGGTAAACCCCTTGTGCAAACTTTTGGAGAAGGATGCCAAGTTCCATTTCAATGAAAATTATATGAAGGCATTCTAATTGCTCAAGTATAAGTTAACTACTACTCTTATTATCACCACACCGCATTGGAGCTTACCCTTTGAGCTCATGTGTGATGCAAGCGATGTAGCGGTATTGGGGCAACGTATCAACAAGATCTTCCATCCAGTCTACTATGATATTAAGACTATGAATGAGGCTCAAGTCAACTATACAGTGACCGAAAAAGAGCTTTTTGCTATTGCCTTTGCTATGGAGAAGTTCCGCTCATACTTGATGGGTACAAAGGTTATTATTCACACCGACCATATGGCGCTTTGATATTTCATGAGCAAGAAAGATTCTAAGGCAAGATTGATGCGGTGGGTACTTCTTTTACAAGAGTTTGTGTGATGACCCAAAAAGGAGTCATCTTATGAGAACCTAATTTTTGACTATGTTCAGAGGCCCCGAAAGCCTCCAATAATCTCACCTCGAGGTGCGTGCGCAGCCGGGGCGCGTAGCCAGGAAGCCCTTATGTGAAAACTTGATTAAGAGTTAAATTTGTGATAATTAATTGAATAAAGTTGACTTTGGTCAACATTTTTGGTAAACGGATCCATGATCCGAAGGTCCCTGAAGGTCCGTAGGAAAATATGAGACTTGGGCGTATGCCCGGAATCGAATTTCGAGGACCCAAGTCCGAGAAATGAATTTTTAAAGAAAATTATTTTATGAAAATATTAAAGGCTTATGAAAATGAACTTTGATGTGAAACCTGTGCTGCCGGGATCGTATTATGATTTCGGAGCCCGGAACAGGTTCAATATGTGTTATATAAGTTATCTGTGAAATTTGGTAAGAAACGGACTTGATTTGATTGGTTTCGAATCAAAATGAGGAAAATTGGAGTTAATGAAGTTTTGAGGTTTTTAAAGAATTTGAAATTTGGCTTGAAAGGTGAGTTTATGTTCTCGAGGACCGAATGAAATTTCGAGACTGGGAATAGTTCTGTTGTGTCATTTATAACTTGTCTGCAAAATTTGAAGTCATTCCGAGTAGTTTAGGCTGGTTCGGCGCGTTGAAGTGAATTCTAGAATTTCAAAGTTTTTAAGTTTGATTAATTTGGTTTTGGGGTTTGATTTCGAGTTCCGTTGTTGTTTTTCATGTTCCAAAAGTTTGAGCGAGTCCGTATCATGAATACAGACTTGCCGGTGCTTTTGGATGGGGTCCCGAGGGGCTCGGGGGTGTTTTAGACCCCCGAGAGCTAAGTTGGAAAACCAGAAAAATCTGCTATCTGGTTTCCTTCTTTGCGATCGCAGAAGGTGGGTTGCGATCGCGAAGAAGGATTTTGCTGGGCTAGTGATTGTTCACTGCGATCGCAGCCTCCCCTCCGCGATCGCAGAGTTCTGGGTTCCATACCTTCGCGATCGCAGCCCGTTTCTTGCGATCGCATAGAGTCGCGTCTGGGCCGGGTGAGTTTGTTCTTCGCGATCGCAGAGGTCTTGCCAGTTGTTCTTTGCGATCGCAGAGGTCTGGCTAGTTGGCCTTCGCGATCGTAGGCCCCTTGTCGCGATCGCAGTGAAGGAATCACTGGGCAGTTTTATAAAATACGGGACTTAGCCTTGTTCCTCCATTTTCATCTTCCTCTTCAAGATTTTAGAGAGCTCTTCAAGGGACCTTCCACCACTGCTATAGAGGTAAGTAAACTCCATAGTTTTACTAGTTTCAAACACTAATCCCTAGTTAAATTCCCTACTAAATTATCTAAAATCATAGAATTAGGTAGTAATTATATGGTTCTTGAGGATTTTCTAATTTTTCATTTTAGGCCATGAAATCAAGTAGAAATCACACCTTAATGATCCTTAGGCTATAGGTGAGTGATCCCTTCGAGAATTTTCGTAAATTGACCATGGGAGGCGGGGGTTGGAAATTGGGAATTCTTCAAGAATGGCGATTTTATTGAATAACTAAGATAAGTTATCACATTGTACATGCATTGATGTTATTGTATATTTTTTGACTAGTTGTGAGTCCTCGGGTATAGAATTCGGAGTTTCGGACGCAATTGTGGTCCGAGCGGTAGATTCGACACGAGGTGAGTCTCCTTTCTAACCTTGTAAGAAGGAATTGTCCCCATAGGTGATGTATATGCTATGTGTAACTTGTTTGGGGGCTATGCCAAGTGACGAGAGTCCGTACGTAGCGGCTATTATTGTTATGTACGGGTAGTTAGGCCCACATCATGCCTTGTATGTTTTTCCTGTAATGCCTTAAATATGTTTTTCTTGTAATGCCTGATATGTTTTCTTTGTAATGCTTCATATGATTTATTGTAATGCCATATGTACTACGAAATTATGTTTTGCATCGCACTATTCTTCTGAGGCAGAATTGAAAAGAAATTGTGAAATATATGGGAGCGAGCCGTACGCCACGGCAGTGTTGAAAGCAATTGAAATATATGGGATCGGGTCGTACGCCACGGCGAGTGTAGAAAGTACCTTATGGGAGCGGGTCGTACGCCACGGCGGATCTAAGAATTTGTGATTTTTGTTTCATNTGTTATTACCGCTGGACCTTAGTGAGTATCGAGTCAACCTCTCGTCACTACTTCTTCGAGTTTAGGCGGGATACTCACTGGGTACATATTTATTTAATATGTACTCATGATGCACTTTCTTTTCTTTTCTGTACTTGACTGTACAGGTCCATAGGCTGGCACGTCTGACTATCAGGCCGGTGCTGGATATTGCAGCGTGATCATACTTCACGGTGAGCTGCTTTCCCGGCGACTTTCTAGCAGCACCCTGGAGCTCTTTTGTTGTATTCCTCTGTCCATTTCATTCAGATGGAGACTCTGTATATATTGTAGTCATTGTATATTCAGTAGTTGCCCATGACACTCGTGACACTAGTTCCTGGCACACACGCGTAGTGTATTTATATTGTTGGGGTTTTGGGATATAGATCCATGTGTATGTTATATCTCGGCTTTGTATCTACTATGACTTACTTTCGCTCAAGGCTAGTATCATGTTAGTTGTTATAACTGGTAATCTCTGACTTGTTCAATTAGATGGGAAGGGTAGCACATGGTGTAGTTTGCGTTGGCTTGCCTAACCCCGTCGTTGGGCGCCATCACGACTCGGATTAGGATTCTGGGTCGTGACAGTTTGATCTAGAGATTCAAGACCGCAAGGGGAGTGAAAACCAAGTGGCGGACCACTTGTCTCGGTTGGAGGAGGAGGGGAGGACACATGATGGCCTTGAAATAAATGATTCATTTCCCGACGAGCAACTCCTTTCCATTTCTATGACCGGGATGCCATGGTCTGCCGACTTAGCCAATTATCTTGTAAGTGGAATTGTACCAAATGAGTTCTCTTCAAACCATAGGATGAAGCTCAAACAGGATTGCCTTCACTATTATTGGTATGAGCCCTATCTCTTCTGGATTTGTATCAATGGTGTGATCCGAAGATGTGTATGTGAGGAAGAACAATTGGGAATTCTTGAGGCTTGCCACTCTTCGCCATATGGTAGTCACCATGGTGGAGCAAGGATGGCTACAAAAGTGTTAATTTGTGGATTCTATTGGCCTACTCTTTACAAGGACGCTAGCGATCTTGTCAAGCGTTGTGATGAATGTCAAAGGACTGGTGGGATTTACAAGAAAAATGAGATGCCCCTCACCACCATCTTGGAGATTGACATTTTTGATGTGTGGGGCATTGATTTCATGGGTCCGTTCATGAGCTCTTGTGGGAACACTTATATATTGGTAGCCATGGATTACGTGTCAAAGTGGGTGGAAGTCGTGGCTTTGCCCAACAATGAATCTCGGAGTGTGGTAGCATTCTTGAAAAAGAACATCTTCACAAGGTTTGGTACACCAAGAGCCATTATTAGTGATGGGGGATCACACTTTTGCAACAAAGATTTTGATACCTTACTCTCAAAGTATGGTGTCACCCACAAAGTTTCAACCCCCTATCATCCTCAAGCAAGTGGAAAGGTTGAAGTCTCCAACCGGGAGATCAAGAGCATTTTTTCAAAGACCGTGAATGCCCACCGGACGGATTGGTCGAAGAAACTTGATGATACTCTTTGGGCTTATAGGACAACTTACAAAACACCAATTGGTATGTCTCTGTATCGGTTATTGTTCGGGAAATCTTGTCACCTGCCGGTGGAACTTGAGCACAAGGCTATGTGGGCAGTGAAGAAGATTAATCTTGAGTGGGATGTCGCCACCAACTTAAGGGTGGGACAATTGAATGAGCGTGATGAGTTACGGTTCCATGCATATTCAAGTTCGTCCTTGTATAAGGACAAGATGAAGTACCTCCATGACAAGTATATCCGGAATAAAGAATTCAAAGAAGGCGATCTTGTGCTATTGTTCAATTCTCGGTTGTGGATGTTTCCGGGAAAGTTGAAATCCAAAGGGAGTGGCCCATATGAAGTTGTACATGTGACACCCTTTGGTGCATTAGACTTGAAGAACAAAAATGATGAAGTGTTTAGAGTCAATGGTCACCGGGTGAAACATTATCTTGGAAAGGTTGATGATGGCCACGTTGTGGTGTTGCTTCATTTCAAGTGATTGATGGTAACCTACGTTGTGTCGCGACGTTAAATTAGGCGCTTCTTGGGAGGCAACCCATGTTTCTTTTCATTATTTTAATTTTTCTTCTTTTTAGATAGGTTTTGTATTGAACTAACTGGTTTTGAAGTGAATTGCAAGAATGAGTGTGTATTGCAGGGACATTCTGAAAAAATTGGCCAAGTGTAGAATTATGCGGACCGCACCAAAATTTTGCGGACCGCACAGAAGGGTCTGCGGCTGCACAATTCCTTGTGCGGACGCACAACTAGGAACCCAAAAAATCACAAACTCTCTGAAGCTGGAGTTTGCAGGAAAAAAAAGGCTAAAATGTGGCCGCACACACAATTATGCGGACCGCACAAGGATATGCAGCCGCACTCAGTTTTATGCGGACCGCAAAGTTCAGCTCATGCACAGGTGAAGAGTGCGGACCTCACTCAAAATTGTGCGGCCGCACTCAGGTGATATTTTAACTGACCTTCTTAGGGTATAAATAGGGCTTTTCACCACTATTGACACTTTACGCTCTCTGAACTCCCAAGCCCTAGAAAACACTGTGCAACCCTAAAATTGCTCAAAAATCACACTCAATTCATCAAGCTAGATTCTTACCTGCATCATTCACTACTGGTATGTTCAATTCATGTAGATTTTTGTTCATTGTTCTCAATTTTTGTTTTGTTTTGTTTGATTAGTTTAGTAAATTTTAGGCCTAAAAATTCAAATGTGCTTAATTTGTGCATCAAAATCATGTGGGTAGTTTCATACATGCTCATTAGGGACTGGATAGACCACTAATCTTGTTAATTTGTGCACACCATGATTAATCTATGAAAATTTTGCAAGAACCCTAAGTTCAGTGCTGACACTTTTCGAATTGTGGGGCCACACACATTTTGTGCGGCCCGCATACTTGATAAATAGGGAATTTGGTCTGTTTGAACTATGCGGACCGCACTCAAAATTTGGCGGTCCGCAGAAAAAGTGTGTGGCCGCATAAAAATGTGTGCGGTCCACAGTCTTAACTTCACAGAGATCAGGAATCGCAGGTTTGGACTTGTGCGGTCCGCACATGAGGATATGCGGTTGCACTCACATTTATGCGGTCCGCACTCCAGGTTGTGCGACCGCACTTCAAAATTGTGCGGTCCGCACTACGAAGTGTGCGGTCACACTAAGAATTGTGCAGTCCGCACTGCCTCAGTAATGACTGCTTGTCTGCAACTGTTTTTCTTGTATTGAATTCAACTGACATAAGTAACTTGTATTTCAGACAATCATAAGATCCCGTGGTCGAGGAGATACACCAAAGGGGAGAGGTGAATCCTCTCGAGGCAGTGGTAAAGGCACTCACCCTCTGGGGGTACAATCAAAACCCATTGTCAATAAGTCGACCACATGCAGAGGATGGGCCACGGAGCCCTCAAAATCCAGCTCTTATGAACCATCAAGGGAAGCCTCAGAGGGTCAATATATGGAGGTCCATCCTGAACCCAGTCCAGACCACCTCAACCCACGGGGCGCTATCAACTGCGCAATGAGACTACAGACAGTTCCTCTACTGATTTTGATGCGAGAAGCCAGGGTTCCGAGCCCTCCTCTTCACCTACCCCTCTGGCACCTATTGATGTAGATGATGATGACTTCCCGAATGATTCTAGAGGGGTGACACTCATGTGAGTGGTCTTGAAAGGAAAAAGAAGAGGGATATGTGGGAGGATAGATTCGTCAGCTTGACACCATTCAATAGATTCCGGGAGTTGTGTCCAAAAAGGTCGCTCACACTTGAACGACGATTCTTGATGAAGGATTTGGATATTCATAATCCAAATGTCCTTAGGCAGTTCCAGGAGCGCAAGGGATGGAAGTGGTTCACTCACCGGGTATTAGATGAAAATAAGCACTTGGTCAGGGAGTTCTACGCCAACATAGCTCACATCAAGGTGGGAACAAAAGTGAGGAATTTGAAAGTTCGTTTTGATGCCTGTGCTTTGAATATTTATGTGGAATTCGAGCAAGTGGAAGCGGTCTAGTACTTGGAGAAGTTAGCTTTGGGTGAAGCATCTCGACCTTGGCTAGCTGAGATTTTGGCTGCCCTAGGACCACCACCACCATGGATCACGGCAGGAGTGCATATCCTCCGGTCCACCCTCAATTTCGAAGTTAAAGGGTGGCAAACCTTTGTGTGAAACAAAATTGATCCAAGCTTTAATGAGAACAACATCCCACTTCCCCGAGAAATTCTGGTGGCTTCTATTATGGTGGGGTACCCGATCAATGTAGGTGCCATCATGTCAACCAGAATCACATTGGCGGTCCACAAGAATGAAAAGTCCTAACCCTTTTCGTACACCCTCACAGAGCACTTCAATGATGCAAAGGTGGAGCCAAGGTCGTATGACACAAAGGTAAAAGCGAAGAAGCCTTTTCTTGGTATCACTTCAAGGGGAATGACACTACCACAGTTGGCCAATCTGACGATCCAGTTGTGGTAGGTTCAGAGGCTGCTGCTGAGCCATCTACATCTCCCATGCCTTCCACATCAGCCGGTTCTTCCACTGGGACAACCACCATGCCACCACTATCATCCTCTAGGCTACCCAGTTCCGTTCCAGTGCCATCCTCATCCACCTATCCTCTCACTACGTTGCGAGTCTCCCAGACGTTGGCGAGCCTCAACAACTGGATGCAGACAACCATTTCTAAGTTGTTTGACATCTCCAGTACTGTTGCAACGTAGTCCTCTACTCCAATAGTGTCACAGGTACCTCCGTCAGTGGAGGAAACATTGAAGAAGAATCTGGACAACCAGCAGACTATCATGGACACTCTAGTAGCTCAGCGGGTGCCATTGAGGAGTTGGCCAAGCAAGTGAAGAAAATGAGAAAGTCCCAGGCTTCAAAGAAGACAGTGGAAAGTTTGAGGAAGTAGGTGAAGAAGTTAGCAGCAGCAAGTGACTTGCCCTTTGACTTACTGATGGAGACAGGTCCATCAGTACCAGCTAATCCAACAACAACATCAGCGGAGGCATCAGCTGCCAGTCTGATGAGCCAGATCTCACTGCCCCCACTGTTGAGGAGATGCTCCAGATGCTCACCAACCCTGTGGTCCCTCAGCCCGAAGATGGTGATATACAGTTAAAGGAGACCGAGGCTGCCAGTTACCCCAAGACCACATAGGGATTTTTCTTTACTCTCTACCCTCTTATGTTTTAATTTGCTAAGCACTGGGGACAATGCTTGTTCTTTTTATGGGGTGGTCTATTTTGATATTTTGGATGATTTGGATGACTTTTTATGACATTTGATTACATTTTGGGCCTGTAATAACTTAAATACTCTTTTCTCTTTTTTTCTTTTATCTTTATTTTCTCCTCATTATGTATATAATCATCCCTCTTGTATATATTCATTTGTTTTACCTTCAGTAGTTTATTTTATAGCTTCTTCATTTTGCTTTCTTAATAGTATAGCTTCTTAATTACTTTATTAGCTTCTTTTTGATTTGTTAGCTTCTTCTTATGTTTTAGTGAACAATAAGACTTTGGTTTTCTTAGTGCCACTATTATTTCCAAAGGTGGGTTTTGTGTTAACCGGGTGGCTCTTCCTAACGATGGATGGCGTGACAACCTTCTTAAGGAATTGAGTCAGTTTTTTATGTTTAGGCAGAAACAAGTAGTGTTAATGAATAAATAAGGGTTGAGCATGTTTTACTTGGTACCAACACACTTAATTATGCGCTTATGGTTAAAAACAAGTTTTTGTAAAAAAACAAATAACTCTAGCTAGTGACCTTGTGACTCTTGTGTTGACTTAGGCAATCATCGGGTGGTTTAGTTGAACCATTAGAAATTTTCAATCTTGAATGCGGTTGTTGTGGGACCTTGACTCCTTTCTCTTTAACAAACCGGTTGTGTGAAAGGTGAGGTATTCTATTACAAGTCCAAGTACCATGCGAATGATCTTGAACTTGCCCCGAATGTGTTTCTAGGCAAAATTCTAAGTTAGCTTGGCTTAAGAAGTGATTGTAGGCTCTCCTTGGCCCGTTTTGAAACCTTCCATGGCCCACCAATGATATCATCCTTAGTAAACCCTTTTGATCCTAAAGCCTTTTTATTATATAACCACATTACAAGCCTTTAATTGTTTCTTTTTAGTGACTCTCTCTTGGCACCCGACTTTTCTTTAGCACTCATGTGATTCAAATGGCAAAAACATAAGTTTGGGGGAGAGACGAGAAGTTTAAAGATGGTTTCAAGTCAAAAAAAAAAGATAAAAGAAATGAAGAAGAGGAAAAGGCAAAGAAAAAAAAAAGAAAAACACAAAAGGAAAGTGAATAATGTAAAAGAGTTGAAAAGATGCAAAAGAAAGCATAAGTGAAAAGCATGGAGAAAACAAAGAATGAGATTGTGAATAACATGACAAAGAAAGAGTGATGTCAAGTCTCTCTAATACTCCTAAATAAAAAGAAAATGACTCAAAGAGTCGGCAAAGTATGAGACAATAAGAGAATATGAAGTGCTAAAGGAAGGATGAAGTGATACCAATCTGATATTTTCCTCCTTAGTCCAAAAGCCTTCATTACATGCTGAAAAATCCCTACGTGATTTCAAGCCGAGCGAACTTACATTAGTGGTGATCTACATGAGGGGCAAGCATATGGTACTAAGAGCCGGGCTTGTGACATTATTTTGAGAGTGATGAGCGAGTCTTCCTCGAGTCATTGTTTTGAATTCTTTATTCGTGAGTGAGATGAGCTTCCGGAAAGTATAGGAGAAGGAGTTTGGGATCCACAACGACTTGCATGAAAGTGCGAGCTTCCTTTGATGAACAAAGTCACCCCGTGATACTCAAGTGTCACATTTGAGCTATTTGTGCTTCAACATTCAAATCATTGGCTTGTTAATGATTCGTGAGTGTGTGGGTAGTTGTTGGTCCCAATTGATTTGTGTTCAACTCAACTTAGGCCAGCTGAAATATCCCTTTTTCTAGTGGAGGTGGAAATTGCCTTAATTGCTTGAGGACTAGCAAAAGCTTAAGTTTTGGGAGAGTTGATAAGTAGGGATTTTGACCACTTATTTGCTCTCTTTTACTTGCGTTTTAGATAAAAAATACTTAAAGGTATTCCCGAGAACTAATAAAATGACCTTTCTTGCAGGAATATAGGGAAACGAGCCACATAAGTGCAAATCAACTCTAAAAGGAGTCAAAATTGGACAAGGACCAAAACAAGGCTAAAATGTTTACAGTGTGGATCACACAATACTGTATGCGGCCGCAAACAATGAAGAAGCCGTCATATTAGCTTTAGAGTATGCAGACCACATAATTTTGGTGCGGAAGCAGAAGAGAGATTCAGAGAGTTGGAATTTTGGAAAACTGAAGATATGCGGACCGCACCATTATTGTGCGGCCGCAGGATGACAAGTGCAGTCGAACTCACTTATTATGCGTCCCACAAACGACCAGAATCAGAGAGTCTTGAATGAAGCTGTGCAGACCACACTATTATTGTGTGACCGCGAGATTCAAAGGTGCGGCCGCAATCATAATTACGTCGTCCGCAGAAGAAGGTCCAAGTCCCAGCCCAAGTCAAGTGTGCGTTGCACTCAGAAATATGCAGTCCACACAAATAGATGAAGTGCGGCCGCATCCCACTTTTATGCGTTCGCAGAAGGCCCAATTGACCAGTCAAGCTCAGAGTGCGGACCACACTCAGAATTATGCGGCCGCACAATCTCCGCAGGGGCATTTTTGTCAGATACTTTCATCTGAGTATAAATAGAATTTTTTGTCATTTTTAGGTTAAGTTGTATCAGTGTAGAGCACTTTAGCCATTTTCTTTACTGTTTTGAGTAATATTGTACTAAATTAGCTTCTAAACATTAGATTTTCTTTCCATAATTAATTATTATGCATTATATCTTAAGTTCTTCTTTTATTCCTTCAATTTCTATGAGCAGCTAAACCCTTAGCTAGGGTTGTGACCCAATCCTAGTATGGGTACTTAATGGGTTATTGATTTAGGGCTTATTTATGATTGAGTATATGTTATTTAGCCTTGTTCTTGCTTGAATTCTAGAATTGATGGTTGCAAACATTGATTCATGCTTATTTGACTTAGCCTCTACTTGAGAAAGAGAGACTAAGTCTAGGAAAATTTGGCTAACTAGGAATTGGGGTGAACTCAAGAAATTGATAGCCCTAATTAAAGGGCCGAACCTAGAGATAGTAAGACCTGACTAAAGCATTTATCACTTGCTTTGTGAAACGCCCATTTAGACTTGAGAAAGCCAAATTGGGCAAAGTCACTCAAATTATCAATAGGTATAGAGTGAGTAATTGAGTGTGATTGCTATAATGTATCTCGATCAACCAAACATGCCCTAAAGCTTTAAATCTGTTAGGTAACCAACTAGGCAGAAGTCGCAACCCTAGATCCTTTTATCATTTGAAAAAGAACCAAAACCAAAAATATTGTCTCCTAATTTTATAATTGCAATCAATAGCTTAAAGTAGAAGTAGAAACAACAAACAATATTGTGGAAGTGTAATCTAGGGCATATCATACAATTACACTAAATATATACCTAATCCCAATTCTAACTCCCTGTGGATTCGATCCCAACTTGCGTTGGGTTTTATTATTGCATCGACCGCCTCACTAACTATATATGTGGTGTGAGTTTGGGCGAGACCAAATACTACGAGAATAATTGTTCGATTAATTAATAATTATGAGTGAATTCCATGAAAGGGAGAGTTAACTAAAACACAATAGGATTAGTGAATCGATTACAACCTTGAAATATTTGTCTTTAATGAATACATAACAACTACTTTGTTGCTTGATTAATTAGTTACTTGTTAGAATTATTACTTAGTATAATCACACGTTTGTACTCAGATTGACTCGATTGAATAATAATCTTGGTGAAACTAGTGGATAGTTAACACAAGTCTCTGTGGGTTCGACACTCGACTTATCATTTTATTACTTGTACGACCATGTATACTTGCGTTTGCGTTTAGGAGCAATAAACTTCAATGCTAATATGTCGATAAATCGCTCGTAACTAACAGAATTTTCTAATAATATTTGTTAATTTGTTGCTAAAAAAAATTAGTGATGAATTTTTCTGTTTAGCTACAGAAATTCCGTGGCTAATTCCTATTTCTTTAGTAGTGGTTGGACTTGATTTATTTCAATTGTTGCTTATTAAATGTTGGACTTGGAGTGTGTCTTGAGTATATCCTTCAAAAAATGGATGTTTGTTGACCCCTTACGAACTTTGTTTCCCTTTTATGAAATCTTCAGTTTTCCAAATAGACATTAGATTTTCATCGTTTTTATTTTATTAGGTAAATGCCATAAAAAATATGAGGAAATATGTCGAGGTGAATTTTGTGTAAAATCCTATGATCGAGTGTTTCCGGCCCTTGTGAACATCTTTTTTTAATGTATTAAACAAGGGATTTCTAATCGGTAAAAAATTATCGATATCCGCTAATGATTATTTTGGCTCGACTCCGATAATACAATTTTGGGAGATGAATTATTCATTGCATAATGGGAAGGTGATGACAATCGATTTAGGATTTGAATTCTTTGTCATTAAGGTAACATGGTTGCATGTTAGACTATTGTAATGTACAATAGCATGTTACATTTGAATTTAAGTAGTAAAATGGTTTTTTTTTTAAATAAATAAAAAAGAAAAAGAAAAGACAATCACTTTAGGAAAGACACGTTGCTAATATTGGCAATATTATATTGTGGGCCTCTTAAATAATAATACTACACCAAAAAGTACCTATTTTGTTATAAAATATAAAAGACATAATTTAAATTTATAAAATAATCATACCGTACCAAAAAAATCTCAAAGAGAGCAAGTGTTCAATTCATCATTGATTTACTATATAATAGTTTGGCTGCTACCTTTATTGTTCTCTTAAATAATATATACATAAGTTACGAGAGAATTTATGTATTTAATAAGTTGTGTTGCATGATTTCTTTGTGTGTTCTTAAAATTTAGGGATAATGTCGTTTTATTATTTAATAAATATCTCTTTTCGAACAGATTTCCTCATCAGTAATGGGACGTTCGGGATGAAGCCAATCAAAAAAAAAATCGACTTGGATAATAGTTATTTTATGCAAACTAACGTGGAATAAAAATACAAGTACTAGTAATACGTGAATTGAAAATACAAAAATAATCATAGTAAGGGCTTCTCCGATCTTATCCCATTTCTCCCATAATGGGGGCAATTTTTGGAGTAACGAAGCTCCAACTCTCCCTCATTTTTACCCCCAAAATGGGGGATGAATCGTGTTTTCTCAAATATGGGGTTAAACTATTCATCTCCCCCATTACTATTCACTCATATTTTATTATTTAACTCTTTTAATTTATCTCTTTACATATACCTAATTATGTTTATGTAATATCTTTATAATATTAATTTACATCTTAACTTTGGCGTATAATTTTGATAAATTAATTTTCGTGCTTTTATTATTTTTAGGTAAAATTGTTAGTTAATTTTATTATAAGTTATAATTGTATAAAAAATATATAATCATCTTAAAAAATTCATGGTGCAAATATGAAATATTAGATGTTGCTAAAATTAAAAAATGAAAATTGAAAATACATTAAATTAAATTACATAAAAATTTAAAATTGCATAATAATTGCATACAAATTATATTATTTAAAATTTATGGAATTGTTTTAATGAAAATTACAAATTAATGAAAATAAAAGATGGAATTTGTTTAATGGAATTTAAAAAATAAAAATTGAAATGAAAGATAATAATATAATATAGAAGAGATAGAAGAATAAAAAAAAAGAATATTCTTTTTTATGGAAAAAAATGGGGGAATGGTTGGAGTAAGTTGTCCTCAAAATGGAAATCTCCATTTTGAAGACAAAAATGGGAGTAAAGGTTCGAGATGGCTTAACCCTCGCAATAGTAAACAAACCTTTTTGTTGTTTAAAAGTTAAATTTTAAATTATATATAACTTTATATAATTTGTAATATAGCAAAATCAGTGACGGATCTACATGGTCATGTGGGTGCTCAAGCACCCATTGTCTTTGACCAAATTTTGTAAATTTTCATAAGTAATTATAAAAATATTTAGATAAATATTGAGTGAGCGCCACAATTGAACTCCTTTTTTCCCTCTTCTTGTAGAATTTTATCGGCAAACACCCATGACAATAAGATTTTGGATCCGTCCCTCAGAGGCAGATGTAGTCTTCTACCGGTGGATTCAACAGAAACCCATAACTATCGACGTGGAATAAAAATCTTGTCCCAACATCGCCATTAAGAATAAGACGAAATTATAATAAACATTTATCTCCGCTTTTTGTTCCAATAGTTGCACCAAACCATGCTAACTTACTATGGTCAGTTAATTTAATAAGGTGAGAATATATATTACTTAACCTGATTAAATAATAGAAATTTATGTGCAAGCACGTCTCATAGATTTATTAATCTAGTGTAAACACAGATAAAATATGTTATTACCAACATACACTCCAATTTTTGAACGGGAGTTTTAGAGCAACGGTAAAGTTGTCTTGATATAACTTATAGGTCACAATTTCGAGATGTGAAAGCACTCACTAACGCTTGCATTACGATAGACTATCAATACATACCTCGGAAGTGCAACCCCGAACTCTGTGTGAACGAGTGAAATTCAAAAATAGCCAAATTTACAAGTGGTAATTGAAAAATAGCCACAGTTTCAAAAATAATCGAAATTTAGCCACTCTTCATGTAAAGATAAATCTGAACGAAAACACCATTGAAAATCCGGATAATATTCCAGCATAATATACTGGAGTTCCAACATAATATACTGAACTTCCAGCATAATATATTGGTCAACGTAATATGCTGAAAGTTAATATACATGTGCATTAATCTCCAGTATATTATGTTGGAACTTTCCATGTTGCAGCAAAATAATGACTATTTTTCAGTGACTTTGTAAATGCTCGCTATTTTTAAATTACCAGTCCGAAAACTGACTAATCCATGCTATTTTCATTGCGTGAATATTAGATGTTTTGTGCTCTCCAATTTTCATTTTTGCTTTATATGAGTGGGACCCATTGAGTGGTAGTTGGTAAATATGGAATGAATGAAACCCATCCATCAATATTCCCCTATTTCTCAGCAAAACAAAGAGAAGCTGAGAAATTACCCGTGTGACATAATTTACCTATCCATTTCACCATTTACCGTTCCCTCTTTCACAGTAATTTTTATTTTTCACTCCAACTCTCTGTTTTATTCTTTGCCTGAAATCTGAAAAAGGAAACATTTTTTTAAAATTTTCTTTGTACAGTGAATCTATAAATAGAGAAATACACGTTACTCGACTACAGCCTTTTCTTTGTCTGAATCTCAAATCTCGCACACGACGTAATTCTTTTTTTCCCCTCATTTTGGGGTGGATCTTGATCTGAATTTGAATTGGTAAGTTTCATTAATTTCTCTAATAATTTTTGCATGATTTAATTTCTATATTATAAATTTTTTACAACAATTACCAATTACCAATGATCTTCTATAAATAATTATAATTTGAATAGAAGAAAATGATCTCCTTTGTTTTATTGATTTCCTGTTGTGTTGTTGTATTGTATTTTACTGATCTCTCGTGAAAATGGTCATATAACTGAAATAACATTTGAATTTGGATTGGATCTATTTATGATTTGATATTTTTTGATCCATTATTAATTTGGCATTGCTTAATTGATTCAGATCTAATAGAGATCAGCATTTGAAATGATCAATATTTTTGGGAAAGTTCACGAATCATGTCGGATCTTATGATCTAGGGTTGATCTTTTTGTTTCATTTTCAACTTGAGGTGGATCCAGAATTTTAATTTGATGGGTTCAATCTTTATATTCTTACCATTGAACTCATTACATATTGGGTTCAAGACGTAGTATTTATTGAAATTTGGTGATCTTATATATATAAGCTCTGTATTAAAGTTACCGGGTTCAGTTGAACCCGTACTTGGGTAGCTACATCCGCCCCTGCTTGTTTATAGTTATAATTCATCGAGATCGAGTGATTAAGATTTAGAGAATCTCTAGTTTTAAAGAACCTCGATTTGCCTTAAAAGACTAATTTGGGAATGAAATGAGCATGAATAGAGTAGAATATATAGATAATTCTTATTGACGAGCCTGACTAGTACTGGATTGAGGAGTAGTTGATAGATTTAGAGAATCTGTAGATTTGGAGTACCTGATTTTTTTTAAAAGACAATTTTTTGAATGAAATGAGCACAATATATTGTCTCTGAGCCGAGGGTATCCCGGAAACGGCCTCTCTACCCCCTCTGGGGTAGGGGTAAGGTCTGCGTACGCTCTACCCTCCCCAGACACCACTGGTGGGATCTTACTGGGTTGTTGTTGTCGTTGTTGAGCACAATATAGAGTAGAATATATAGAGGATTCATATTGGCCACCCAGCATTGGACTGAGGGGTAGTTGATTGATTAGTTAAAGGAGATATCTTTTTGTTTTTCCTGTGCTGGGTATATCTTTCTTTTCGTCCCATGCACACCTTAAAAGAAGGTACAAATAATGATGGGATCTTTTTAGTGACTTAGAGGAAGCAGGTTGATTTTGCCCCCGTCGTTGAGGTTTTGATTGTGAAATGCTTTTGTTAGTGTATAGTTGTTGACTCAGACATATTGCTGTGTTTTGTGCTGTTACACAAATGTTGACTTAAGGATTTCTTTTTGAGAATAGGTCTGCTGTTGTCCAATATTATGATTGAGTCTTTTCACTACTTGATATGAGTTTACTATAAAATCTTAACATTGATTTGGAATTTGTCATTTGTAGAAGCTGCAACGAAATGTCGACATACACCCCTAAGAATATACTCATTACTGGAGCTGCCGGATTTATTGCATGTCATGTAGCCAACAGGCTTGTCCGGAGCTACCCTGACTACAAGATCGTTGTGCTTGACAAACTTGATTATTGTTCAAACTTGAAGAACCTTATTCCTTCCCGATCTTCCCCTAATTTCAAGTTTGTTAAGGGGGACATTGCCAGTGCAGATCTTGTTAACTACCTTCTCATCACTGAGTCCATTGACACTATAATGCACTTTGCTGCTCAGACTCACGTTGATAATTCCTTCGGTAATAGCTTTGAGTTCACTAAGAACAACATCTACGGTACCCACGTACTATTAGAAGCCTGCAAAGTTACTGGTCAGATCAGAAGGTTTATCCATGTCAGTACGGATGAAGTTTACGGGGAGACTGACGAGGATGCTGTTGTAGGAAATCACGAAGCCTCGCAACTCCTTCCCACTAACCCATATTCAGCCACAAAAGCCGGGGCCGAGATGCTTGTTATGGCTTACGGTAGATCATACGGTTTACCTGTTATAACCACTAGAGGGAACAATGTCTATGGTCCTAACCAATTCCCGGAGAAACTAATCCCAAAGTTTATACTTTTAGCCATGAGGGGGAAGACTCTTCCTATTCATGGAGATGGTTGTAATGTTCGTAGTTATCTTTATTGTGAGGATGTTGCTGAGGCTTTTGAAGTCATTCTACACAAGGGGGAGGTAGGTCATGTTTATAACATTGGAACTACAAAAGAGAGAAGAGTGATCGATGTTGCCAAAGATATATGCAAACTCTTTAACATGGATCCAGACAAAAGCATTGAGTTTGTCGAGAACAGGCCATTTAACGACCAGAGGTACTTTCTGGATGATCAGAAGTTAAAAGAGTTGGGTTGGTCGGAGAGGACCTTGTGGGAAGAGGGTCTGAAAAAGACTATTGAATGGTATACCAAAAACCCCGATTGGTGGGGGGATGTCTCTGGAGCATTGCTTCCCCATCCTAGAATGCTGATGATGCCCGGTGGAATAGAAAGACATTTGGATGGAGCCGAGAAATATGATTCAGGATCTTCTGAATTCTCAGCAAAGTCCAATGAAACCAACACGGTAGCTCCAGCTCCAAAGAGCAGCGACGTGCCTCAGAAATCCCCTTTTAAGTTTTTGATCTATGGTAGGACTGGGTGGATTGGCGGTTTGCTAGGGAAATTGTGTGAGAAACAGGGGATTCCTTATGAGTATGGCAAGGGACGTTTAGAGGACCGTTCAAAGCTTTTGGCAGACATTAATACTGTCAAGCCGACACATGTATTCAATGCTGCTGGTGTTACTGGTAGACCCAATGTTGATTGGTGTGAGAGTCATAAACCAGAAACAATTCGTACAAATGTTGCCGGTACTCTTAACTTGGCAGATGTTTGCAGAGAGCACGGTCTCCTGATGATGAATTTCGCCACTGGTTGCATATTCGAGTATGATGCTAAGCACCCAGAGGGTTCCGGTATTGGGTTCAAGGAGGAAGATATGCCCAATTTCGCTGGTTCTTTCTATTCAAAGACCAAGGCCATGGTAAGCACTCCTTACGACTCTGAAACGCGAATACAGCATCATTTTTCTGAATTAGACCTTAATATGTTTTCCTTTTTTTTCCTTCTACTAGGTTGAAGAGTTGTTGAAAGAATATGACAACGTTTGCACACTCAGAGTTCGCATGCCAATATCTTCAGATCTCAACAACCCTCGCAATTTCATTACCAAGATTAGCCGCTACAATAAGGTGGTCAATATTCCCAACAGTATGACCATACTAGACGAGCTTCTTCCGATTTCAATTGAGATGGCAAAGCGTAACCTCACGGGGATATGGAATTTCACAAACCCCGGTGTTGTGAGCCATAATGAGATCTTGGAAATGTACAAGAAATATATCGATCCAGCATTTACTTGGGCCAACTTCACATTGGAAGAGCAGGCCAAGGTAATTGTTGCAGCTCGCAGTAACAACGAGATGGATGCATCAAAGTTGAAGAAAGAGTTCCCTGAGTTGCTACCGATCAACGAGTCGCTGATCAAGTATGTGTTTGAACCAAACAAGAAAACCTCTGCATAAAGAAGTTGTTGCTCAAGGATTTTGTATGCTATTTTAGCCATTATTCATTTTTGGTACCCAGAATTCTCTTATTGTTTTAGATTATTGTTAGTGACTAGAGTTTCCTCGGTTGTTATTCCTTGTTTTTTTTTTTTTTTTTTTTTTTTGAATTCATAATATTTG
>ML286504.1:71860-93308 GCA_005239495.1 Nicotiana undulata
TTTTTTTTTTTTTTTTTTTTTTGTATGAATTCATAATATTTGTGCTTTGTATGTGGAAGATTTGGATAGGCTGCTCCCCTGTATCTGTCGTTGAATCTGATAAATGGAATTTTGAACTTTTTCTAGCTCAATCATTTTTTTCCTTTTCGCAAGTGATTGATTTATTGCTTTGTACTTGCATTTAGCATTCCTGAGCCGAGAGTCTATTGGAAATTGCCTCTCTATACTCACAAGCTAGGGGTAAGGTCTGCATAAATACTACCCGTCCCAGATCGATAATACTGGGTATGTTGTTGTTACTTGCATTTCACGGCAGAATGATGAAGTAGAACTAAAGGTTTACCGACTCCAAATCTTGAATAGTCAAGGAGTGCTAGGTTATAACCTATAGGCTATAGTTTTGAATATTTGTTTTTGAACACCTTTTTCAACTTGTACTATAAATATATATATGTGAAAATCCTACGAATATTATAACCATTTAGTTTTGGACCCATAATTTCAAAGGACCCTGGGCAAAAGATAGGGCAAATAGCCACTATTTATAAATGGCAGCCAAGTGCACAAAGTATTTTGTGTTCAACAAGGGTCTGAAAAGGGTCGCACTCCCAAAGGTGTGATGTGGACAGTCTACCATAATGCAAGCAAATAACCACTTTTTTATACCGGTAATAAAAAGTTGCCATCATCTCAAATCGAACCAACATTTAGATACCCCTTAATGCAAAAATAAAATTTAGATAAAAATTCTAGAAGTTTTTATTATTGGAACTCTAGTATATTGTGTTTGATAAAGCCGTCAATATGCGTTTAGCCGCTGGGCTAGACTAGGCTGAGTTAAGATTCTTTTAGCCTATTTAAGAATGAGACCTTTTAGCCTGGCTCATGTATGCATGTGGCTCGTGAGACTTGACCGAGGCTGGGCCGAGGCAGTCTGTGGTCCTAATAAAAAGTATTTCACTGAATATATAAAAATGAAAAGGAAATAGGAAACACAATTATCTCTATTCCGTTTGAGTGATATCAATTTGTATCTATTTGCAAAAATGTCAAAGGTTATTAAGTTTTTAGAAGGTTTTTTGATCGTTTTCTTGTACCAAGATATTTGTGAAAATAGCCGGCCTAGTCAGTTTTCGGATCGATAATTGAAAAATAGTCCGCGTTTGTAAATTCATTGAAAAATAGCCACTATTTTGCTGCAACACGAAAAATTCCAGTATAATATACTGGAGATTGGTGCACATGTGTATGAACTTCTAGCATATTATGTTGGAACTCCAACACAGGGAACGTTTTGGAGATTTGAGCACCTGTGTATGAACTTTCAGCATATTATGCTAGAAATCCAATATATCATGCTAGAAGTCCAGTATATTATACTGAAATATTTTCCGGATTTTGAACAGTGTTTTCGTTCAAATTTATCTTTACATGAAAAGCGGCTAAATTTCGATTACTTTTAAAACTGTGGCTATTTGTCAATTACCACTTGTAAATTTAGCTATTTTTGAATTTCACTGCATAGAATGGTTTAGATTTAAGATTGAAAACATAACAGATAACTTTTAAGAAAATGACACAAAGCTACAAGTAAATCTTTACTTCTAGTCAAACTTGAATTGACAATCAGCAAACTTGTACTAAGACCAACAAACCAATAAGAAGACAAATGCAGCTAAATTGTATAGAAACCAGCAAAGTATTCTTCATTTTTAATGCCTGGAATTGGAGCGCGAATAAACCATCTTTACATGGAATTTTGAAGTCCCTTTGACCCTTCATACCAAATGACAATTTATTTTCTTACTCGCCTAAAACTTATTAAAAGGGACAAAGGTCAATTTCTTCCCATCTAAACACGATCTTCCCTCGACACTCCTCTCCTAAGATAACTTGTGAAAGTTCCAGTTTATGCAAGGGAAAACACCCAAGGCGGAATAACATATCTTGACTACAATCAACATTTACAATTGAAGAAAAGGCAAGAAAATCGAAAGAAGTTGATCTTAAAGCAATACAGTCATATATAAGAAGATCTACTCAATATGCACTAAATTGGATATTAAGTTTAAAGTCATCAAAAGAAATCAAACATGTGTGTCCTGATTGAACGATCCTCCAATCATCAAACCTTGCAAAGGGATAAACTCTAAATTAGAAGATCGACACACACAAGAAAGGCTTGGAATAGGAAACAATTTGTGAAGATAAGGAAACATACCACACATGCCCTACTTTGATTCCATAGAAAGTGGCACAGCAGTATAGATGTGAGGTGAGTTGGTTTCTGGTAAAGTACAACCACCCATTAACAGTTTTAAAAGAAATCATAAGAATATTAGCACCTAAAACGATAGGCAGAAGAAAATGTAAAATCAGATGCAACTACCTTCAGTTTCCACGCGCAACCAGTCCTGACCACAAACCAAGGCTTCTCTAGCAGCTGGATTCAGTGAACTGCGATCTTGGTCAAGCACCTTGCCTCTGTTATTGAATGCCACCTCTGGCCCAAGAGTGGATGCAGGAACTCCCAAGATATCACGTGCCATCATTGATAATGTAGGGTACCTTGGTGTGTGAACTTTCCACCAATTCAATATGCTGAAATCATAATTGCGTGGAAAGACCGGCTCTTCCAAGTATTTCTCAAGATCTGACGTTATGTTGTGGTTTTGTGAAGTTTCATGGAGAAATTTGTCAAAACCCCTAAGTCTGTCCCTTGTACCACTAGAGATACTGGTTAAGCTGCCAGAAGTACCAGCTGTATCTGGATCAAGCGAAGATGAGCCCATAGCATACTCATTTGAAAGCTCCCTTATAGCATCAGATATTTCTTTTATCTGATTTGAGGCATCAGACCCATAAATCTGAGGATAGTAATACTCCACCAACTTCATCTTGAACCTGGGGTCCAATATTGCTGCTATCGCCAAAGTCAAACTGCACTTACTCCAATACTTATCAAATTTTTCTTTCATCTTCAGCGCTATATCGCTAAGAAAATTATCAGGATTTTTACACCAATCAATCAACTGGATGTGAATGTCACATATTTCAGGGAAATATAGATTCGCAGTTGAACATTTATTTGCCGTGAAAACATTAGTAACTTCAACAAAAAGTTTTATATAGCCCGCAATAGTACTAGCATGATCCCACTCTGTTTCAGACAAAGCGAAAGTGTAGGAAGGGTCGTGCTCTTCTAGTACACAGAAGGCTCCCCTATAATCTAAGGCAGCTTCAAGCATCAAGTATGTTGAACTCCACTGCTGTCCACAGTCAAGGATCAAAGGCCTTTCACCACTAATCGCAACTTGCTGAGCAATCTCATTGAATTTTCCTAGGGCTAACTGTGAACTCTTAACATGCCTTACGCTTTCTCGAACCTTGTGGATCACATCTCGAAGTGCTTCCATGACATCAAAAACGATTGATTTCAGTAGCTGCACTGCACAACGCACGTCAAACAATTCACCATTCTTTAACAGAGGCCTGTTTTGAGAAAGCCAGTCCTTGATTCTAAAAATCATCTCATCATAGCCCGTACAATGATCGAAAGTCATAGAAAACAACTTACGATCAATGGCCCAGTCAGTCAAACTTTTTATAACAACTTCTGAAAGTATGTCATCTGTGTGAGAAGGATCCAATGTTATGAAATTCAGCATTTTCTTCTGCAGTTTCCAGTCTTCATCAATGTAAAAAGCAGTTAAACATAGATACCGTGCATTTTCAGATGAAGTCCAGATATCAGCAGAGAGAGTAATTCTTCCATGCAAGTTATGGATTGCCTCATACACCTTCTGTTTCTCTTTTGCATAAATTGTCATACAGTCAAGTTCAACAGCACTATTAGTTAAAGTCTCAAATAATGGCTGTAAGTTCTTGACAAATATTTTGAATCCAACATGGTCAACCATGGCTAAAGGATAACCATGTAACATAATCATACGGGCAAGATCCAGACGGCTCCGCTCTTGATCAAATCTAACACTGCCAAGGTTGATAGGCATGGTAGCTTCCTCTTTCTTTACTTCTTGATCAAACTTAAAGGTCACAGGGTTAACGGTTTCTTCTTTCCTTTGCCCTTCTTCATAAGTGACAACTGCAACAGTAGTATCTTTTCTCTTTCTCTTTGCTGCAAGTATTTGGGAAACATCATAGTTGGATCTTTTTAGACACCGCAACAAATGATTCCTCAGATGAGTTGTTCCACTGTTACTCGATCCACTAAGCTTCTTTTTACAATGTACACAAACAGCATAACAGATATCTGCCTTTCTAACTCTTTCAAAATGGTTCCACACAACGGATGTCAACCTCTTTGGTTTCTTTGCTGGGGTCTCAACTGGAATTTCCATGGCATGGATGAAGCTAAATTAACCAATCTGTTTTCACTGAAATGGTTTGGTCTAAATGCTGTTAAATGACAAAACAACAGTAACCAAGTTTCTGATCAGGATCTTTTCTGGTTTATCAGGACTACAGCAACCAAGTAAAATGCAATGGAAGGATTTTAAGGAAGTCAAAAAGGTTTGTACTTCAAAATCATTAACCAAATCCAGCATATGAAGAAAGGAAAAAAGATGTAAAACTCAGATTTTGAGCCTCATAATACTATCCTAATCATTGTAGACATGCTGTAGATCTTCATCTTGTTGTTTAAAAGAAAAAGACATTGCTTTAAATGTTATGTACTCAATCTTGAAAAAGACAACCAGCCTAATACTCATCACAACTCTTTCAACTGGAGTCAGTTTGTCTATCTGATTTATGCTCTCTCTGTCTCTCAATTTATCTGATTATGATCTTTTTCTTGTGCATGGATATAAAAACTAATATCTTTTGGAAGGAACATTCTATTTCATAATGAAACAAAACAAAAAAATTGAGAGCAAAATAATGGTAAGTAGCCTATACAAGCGTCACTGAAATAAAAAAGAAGGATATACTTAATTGACACCGAAGCACCGATTGTACAGTTCAAGTATTCATAAACCATGCACAAACAACTCATGAAGTCAAAAGCACCAAATATGCAAGTTCTTTTGCAGCCTAAGCTCTAATATAAAGAAGCCAAAGACAAGAAGAAAAAAGAGAGAGAAAAAAAAAAATATCATGTTTATTGGGCTGAAAAAGGGTCTGATAGGAGTGGCACTCCCCTAACTAGCATCGGTAGGGGCTTGCAAAATAGACTCAACGGGTTCAGCTGAACCAATTTCTTTTTACCCAGAGCATAGATAATATTAAAAATCACTAAAATTCAACAAATATTAAGTTCTGAACCACTAAATCCAAAGGTGCAATGGATTCAGTGGTCAGAACATAATAAAGGTTGAACCAATCAAGTTTAAATCTTGGATCCGCCTCTGGACCGTACGTGTTCGCAAAATTCACGACGATGTCGATCCACGATACTCGCAACAGTGGATTTATACTGACCAAAGTATATGCATATACTCACATATTTAAGTTCATAACTAGAGCCATTTACAACATCCAAATGATCCAAATTCCCAATCAAATCAAATTTAAAAAACAATTTAAATAAGCACAAAGCCACACACTAAGACATTAAAAAACAACTTTGCCAGAAAAAGTAAATCGAATTAATACAGTAAATCAACTACACCTCAATCCCAAACTAATTGGGATCGGCTATAAAAATCCTCTACATCCATTCCACTTATTCGGTCCTCAGTATATTAAAAAGAAAATTGCACAAAAAATCTATTTTTGTGAAGAGTGAAAATTAAACGAGATTTTCAAAATTGAGCTCAAATTGATTTACTTGAAACGGATTCGGGTTAAAATGCGAACCTAGAAAGTGAAGAACTTTTCGTTGACGTTGTTCAGAGAGAGATCCGATCAGAAGATCCGAGAGAAAATAGGGTTAGGGTTTGGATTGGATTAGAACGGAGAAGAGAATATGAACCGGATGTTGAGACCGGGAACCGGAAAGATCCGGTAAGAATGGCCCGATTGCGTGATTTGGGATTTGGGTGGTTCACACATTTGTGAAGTCCGTTTTGAGTGAGCAAAAATTCGGGTCGGGTCGGGTTATTTTAAGGGTAGGTGAGTTTTAGGTAAAATGGATCTTCTCTTCTTATTTTTTATTTTTGAGATATTTTTCCTTAAATTTCTGGATTTTATTGCTATATAATAATTCTTGTCTACGATTTGGTTAACCTAATATTAGTATAAGAAGATTACTACGAATAATAATTCTTCAAAACTAGAGTTTAAAAATTAGAAAGTTTTTTCTTTTAGTAAATCACATAAAGATTTAAAATAATAGAATATTGTGAAACTTACCCCTACCTAGCGTATTCCACAAGTAGGGTCTAATGACGGTATTGTGTGCGCATATATTACCCCTACTTAGTAAAGATACTTAGCGAGCGTTTGACCATGAATTCCTAAATTTTGATTTAGGTGAAGTTTGGTTTGGAGATGAAAATGTGTTTGGACATCAGTTTTCAAAACATAGTTCCCAAATTTATTTTGGAAAAACATGAAACATGACTTATACTCACAAGTTTTAAAAACTATCACAAATACCCAACAATACCATCAATAACATTCATTATGTTATCGCAAACCATAGTCTTGAACATAAATAAATTTGGTACAAAATTATAATTTTTATAATGAACTACATGATACACTGTCAGATGACCGAGAAGACGAAGCAACATTATTACAAAATAATAAATGGTGGGGTCTTTTATAAAATACAAAAGTTTAGGGCAATTCTTAAAAAATCTAATAGTGATATTTTGGCCCAAAATCAGCTATTGAGCTGGTTTTAGGATCTGAGATTTGGGATTTTGCCAAAATGTAAGCAAAATCTACGGCCAAACATGTATTTGCCAAATAAAATCTAAATTTATTTTGGCAAAATCTATGACCAAACGGGTCCTGTTTGCGATCAGAATCACCTTGCCATAAGATTTCATTTATATATGAGTGAAAGATTTGGTAAGAAAAGAAGAAATACACTAGCTTCAAAAACTATTTCTGGAGCAAGATTGTGTACAATAGTTCATTCCAAGCATCTGGAACTCCAGCTACACACCAGTGACTGCAATCGGTTTCGCCATTCGCATATCTTGATGGATGTCCGTCTTTTCGCAGTTGTGTAAGCAGTGTAATATCAAGTAAATAGACAGATTTTGTCATTTTACTTAGTACATTCTTCACCACTGTCTCTCCTGGATATCTGTCACCTGGATAATTAGAACCCTCTATTGGCTTTGTTTGTCCACTGCAGTTCTGCACCATTGGTTCATCCCAATCCTTGCCACTGAAAAGAGGAAATAGTAAACAAGTTTAATTAACTGGTCTAGATTAAGTTTTAATAAGTAAACATACTAAATGGAGGGGTTAATTTCAATTATGGCCGCTGAACTAATGTGCGTCACGTGATCCTACTGTGTTTTTTTTGCACGTGACTAGGTGGACAGATAGTCGGAAGGGGCAGCCCGGTGCACTAAACTCTCGCTATGCGCGGGGTCCGAGGAAGGCCGGACCACAAGGGTCTATGTACGCAGTTTTACCCTGCATTTCTGCAAGAGGCTGTCTCTATTGTTCTGGTCATATGGCAACAACTTCACAGTTAACTGGGAGCTAACTTCATTGTATCCTCCTGTAAAGCGCAAAATTTGTGGTCATATTAATGTAACTGAATTTTACCAGCTATAACAATAAACTCGCAAAACTACTTTTTGTCACATTAAAGTAACTGACTTCATCCGCTATAACAGCGAAATTATTAAACAATACGCACTATACGCATTAAGGGTCGTTTGGTTTGAATACGGCTTATGCCGAGAAAAGTTATGCTGAGATAAGTTATACTGGGATTAGTTATCCCGGTATTGTTTTTTATCCACTGTTTGATATGTTGTATTAAAAATGACAATTGCATAATTTCTAAGAAGAAGGTATAAGTTATCCCGACACTAATTACTCCACCCTCTACAAGGTATGAGTTATCCCGGTACTAATTTTAATCTCGGGATAACTTATACCAGGTTTGCTTACCAAAAAAATGATTAACATGGTATTAAATTTTTATACCATCACTATAGCTTCTTATACCTCATACTAAACGACCCAAACAAAGCATTTATGATATCGAGGTTCCAACAACAGCAAGCAGCTTAGGATTGAGGCATAGTAATTGTTGAAGTACCATTGTTATAGTGCATAATGTTCAGTTAATTTAATGTGACGAACATAGTCAAGTGACTTTGCTGTTATAGAGTGATGGTTCGTCGAGATTAAAATGTTTAGGGGGGGAAGAAGAAAATCTGCCTGATAACTTACTGATAATGAACAGCAGAAATTCCTTGGAAAAACACTTTGGTCACAGCAGGATCAATGTTGGAATCAACCCAATCAGCCCAAGTAGTCAAAGCAATCTTATATGCATCCATATGGTCCATTTCTTTGTAGATTTTGTCACCAACTTGAAAATAGTCCCATCTGCAACAAAATCAAGAAACTGTGAATTTTTTTTCAAATAATGAAGTCTGGTTTTCTATTATGTTGATGAAGAAGCGCACGTTTGCCGGCTGCCGGTATGTATCCACCAATGATAGCTATTGAAGATTAAGAAATCGACTCCTTTCCATTGGTCGCTCCTGCTGAGAGAGTCGAGCTTGAGTACTCGGCCTGCTTCCTCGACCACTAGGTCAACGAGAAATCCGTTTTTCAAGAATGTGACTGTGAACTCAAACTCCTTCCAAATGCAACAAAAAGAGCATGAGAAAGAAAACAAGGATACATTTTAAAAGTTAAAGAAAGTTGCGGAACAAGGAAATGCTGTAGGCATAGAATGAAGGCCTACATTGCGCGGACTCTCCAAAATTGCCGTACCCGTGTCGGATTCTCCAAAAATACACTGCTTTTGGAGAATCCGACACGCACCTGGCGATCTGTTTGGAGAGTCCGAGCAACATAGATGAAGGCAGAAGTTAATGCTTCATTTGATCAGACAGAGTGACAGACCATTCTACATTGGCTAAGAATTCAAAGAATGATGGCATTTTAACATTTCAGCACTAGCCATAACCACTATATATGCAACCATGCCAAAATTGAAGATCAATCAGATATCGAGTCACTTCCAAATTCCAATCTTTCCGTTACATGAACAGAGTAAACGACTCGTGTTAGACATTCATAAGTTCTGGTTTGCACTTTGTACTGAGTTGAAAACGAATGGCATGTCTGAATGCGGCCAGTATTTGTCTAGAGGCTAAGTAGGACGGTAACAATTGGTTTCCGAGCAGGATTTATGATCATTAGCTATTAACACGATAGATCCCAAAACATGCTAGTGTCAGACATTCATGAATAGAGTAAACGACTCGTGTTAGACATTCATAGTAAGTTCTGGTTTGCACTTTGTACTGAGTTGAAAACGAATGGCATGTCTGAATGCGGCCAGTATTTGTCTAGAGGCTAAGTAGGACGCTAACAATTGGTTTCCGAGCAGGATTTATGATCATTAGCTATTAACACGATAGATCTCAAAACATGCTAGTGTTATTAGAAAGAGGGGTTGTGTCATTTAAATCACAAAGAATGAAGTAAATTACACATGTTTTTGAAAGCTTTCGTCAACAACAAACCCAGTGTAATCCCACACGTGGGGTCTGGGGAGGGTAGTGTATACGTAGCCTTACCCTACCTTGAGAAGGTAGTTTCCGATAGACCCTTGGCACAAAGAAAGTTTTGAAAGCTTTCGTCGTAACATGAAAATGAAACAATTGATTTTTCCATCGTAAACTTTAACCTGGCAAATAATTGACTCACCGGGAATGAGAGAACGGAACGGTTTCTTGTTCTGTCAAATGTGTAATTAGAATTCGGAACTGCAGCGTGAAGCATGCATGCTAGTGATTGCCACTGGTTATTGCTCAAGGAATCACCCACAAACATGAAGCTTTTGCCTCTGAAATTTTGCAGCAGATCTTCACCATTGAACCTATGCATCAATCCAAAATAATTCATCAAACAAGTCCACAACAACAACAACAACCCAGTAAAATCCCACAAGTGGGATCTAGGGAGGGTAGAGTGTACGCAGACCTTACCCCTACCCCTTGAGGTTGTTTCCGATAGACCCTCAGCTCAAGCGGACGAAAAAGATAATATATCAGTACCAACAACAGAAAGCATAAAAATAATAATAGAATAAAAAGTACCAAAATAATAACAGTAGCACGTAAGAAAAGGTCGGTACTATGACATCAAACAAGTCCTCAATGATAATAAATTAGTAATCGAAATGGCAAACTATAGATACTTATTTTGAAGCAGAAAAAAAATCTTTTTTTATCATAAATAACAACAATTACCACTACGCCTCATTCCGAAGCAAGTTGGGGTTGGCTAGATGAATCCTCACTGACCATGTTACTGCAGTGAAGCTCATTTTAATCGAATATTTATAAAAAATAAAAAAAATAAAAAGTAAAAGTACTAAAAAAAAATTATATTTTCTACTGGCATATATATCTCACCCACTAAAAAACTCCTAAAACACATAGGAATTTATCTTGATAAATAATTTTAGAAAATTACAAGGGAGGAGGCCTTAAATATGCCTATGTAACAAAGCATAATCAATTCCAATACCAGAATAAAATATGAGATTGCAGTAGATTGACAGTTAGGTAATACTAGTGAGACCATGAAAAAACTCTTTAAATACTAACAGTTTGTTTGGATGGTTGTTTCACATCATTTCATAATGTATCGTATTGTATTGGATTGTATTGTATTGTATCGTTTGATGAATACAATGTTTGGATAGATTGTATCGTTTGTCGTTGTTTCATGATATCATGCACCAGCAATATGAAGAATACATTTTGTAATATTATAAAGAAAAAGTATGATACGAAATAAATTTAATATATAAAAAGGTAGAGTAAATGATAAAATAAAATTATTTAATAATAGTGAAGGGTGAGATGAGATAAAAAGACAAGATAACGACGCAACCACACCAAATCGGTCGTACATAAAGTGGCACATTTCGTCGTTACGTAACGACGGATGATACGATACAATAAAATTTAAGTAACAACTAAAACAAACATCGTACTTTTAAAATAACAATACGATACGATACAATACAATGGGTAACGACCATCCAAACAAGTTGTAAACAACCTAAATTAAATAGCAAAATCTGATTAAATTAGGATTTAGCTGAACGATTGATTGAAGAGGAAGGGTGCATTATACAAACACATAAAAATAAAAATAAAAATAAAAAATAATTTTAAAAAAAGGAGGCTAATTAACATATCCCAATTCTCAGACGTCATAAACTCTCGATAACAACTAGTATTAAATATTAATTATTGTTAAGGATCATTTTATTGGCATCTTTTTATTATTAATCCTTTCTAAAAAAAAGATACATTTTTATATTTAAAAATGATTTAAATGTAAAATTTTTTATTTTACCTTAGTATGTGTTTGGTACGAAGCAAAACCCAAAAATAACCAATCACGAAAAATATTTTTCTTGATAAATTATTTTTCATTTGAGAAGGGATAAACAACTTGCTAACAAACTTTTTTTCCTTAGAAAAATATTTTCCTTTAATATCAAATAGTACACTTGGGGTTATTTTGGTACGCGGGACAAGGTAGAATAAGGTGGGAGATTAAATATATACTGTGTTTGATGTGTTTGATTGACCGTATAAATTTATTCCAGATTTATAATCCCGAAATAATTTTGTCCGCGTATCAAACGACCCCTTAGTGGCATGCTATTATAGGCACAAAAATATCCTAACTGATTTAAAATCACAAGTTCCATATCCGTGCATTAAAATTGGGACACAGGAATAACCAGGGGCGAAGGTACATATCCTTAAAAGTTACACAGTATATACATGTAAAATATTAGATTTTAATAATAAATAACATATATTGGATATCCTTTATCGGACTTCTTTTCTGCTTATTTCAAGTTTGAACTCCCTAAATGAAATTTCTAGCCTCGTCACTGTGAATAAGGTCAGGTCTCTGTACACACTAGTCTTTACATATTTCACTATGTGAGCTTATAATCAGAGGCGGACATGTCTATAGTGTTGAGCGGTCACCGGACCCCGTAAACTTGGGCAAAAATCTTGTATTTGTATACGTATATGTGTATACCTTGAAAATGATTATATAAATAACTTGACATCCTGAGCACTAAAAGTCGTTAGGGACACTGGTCAAGCAAAATAACGGTGCCCCCGTCGCGTTAAAATCCTGGGTACACCTCTACTTAATTATTATTGTTGTAATCCAGAGTGAAACTGAATTTAGCTGGAAAAGAGAAGCCATTGATGTTACCTGGGGAGGTCACAGTCTGTGGGCTGCCATCTGTACTTGAGGAAATCTTGATCGATTCTGCCATTTTTGAGGCAATTGAGACCTGGGTCTATGAATGGACACTGAAATGAATCATAAAGTGGATAAGAATTGTCAAAAATCCAGCTTCCTTCAAACAAATCACAGTTTGTCAATTGTTGGTGTTCATAAGATAATGTTATTAAAGGAAAAAATACAAGAATAAAGTATAAGCTCAGACAAGAAAACCAGCTGGTTCTTGTTTTAGCAGACATGGAGAAAAGAAGTTAGAACTCAAAAGCTAACAAATAGTGAGCTCTCAATGAGAAAAAAAGAAAAAGATTTACCTTTTATAAACAAGAATATTTACACAATCTGATATTTTATTAGGTAAGAAAATAAAAGGCATCCCGTATTTACGCAGGATCTAGAGAAGGGCCGCAGTTATTAGGTAGGGGAAAAAAAAGGCAGTTCGATGCACAAAGCATCACGTATTTACGCAAGATCCGGGTAAGGGTCGCGTCCCAAAGAGTGTGATATAGACAGTCTACCATAATGCAAGCACTGGTGGCTGCTTTTACGGGGCGAACTCGTGACCTATAAATTACACGGAGATAACTTTATCGTAGCTCCAAAGCTCCGTTTCATCGGTTATTTGGTCATAATAGATAAGCTTTTGTAATAAACATTGTATTACTTAATAAAATGGCAATTAATCTACTATTATAGATTAAATTACATTGACAATTTAAAAGCCTTTAGTTGTCCGTTTATCTATATTATATTGAAAGTACAAACGTTCGTAGCGAAATATCTTTTGCCCTTTTTTACCCTTTAAAAATATTGTTTACATTGGTAAAATGGTAATTTAGTTATTTTCCTTATATGTATAAATACTCATTTAATTATTTTTCTTGTATGTAAGAATACTCAATAAATTATTATCCTAATATTTAGGACTACAAAATCAACTAAATTGATTTATTACATCCTTCCTTATTTCGATTAAGTAAAAAAATTAATATTTAGAACTTAAAAAATATTAACATTTTATTTTATATAAATTTTTACTTTTAAATTATATATAAATGGCAAGAAAAGGAAAGACTTAAGCTTTTGTAATAAACATTGTATTACCTAATGAAATGGCAATTAATCTACTATTATAGATTAAATTACATTGACAATGTAAAAGCCTTTTATTGTCCGTATATATAACTTAAATTCAAATACATAAATAGTGTAAGAAAATTCATACTTTTAACATATATAACTTAACATGTTATAAAAGGTTATCTATACAGATAGATCCTGGATTTAAAATTAATGAGCTTTTATAACGACTTCAAATTGGATTTACAATCAATATTTATAAATATTTTAGTAGATTTTGTAATATAATAATATATATAACAATCAGTCATTCACTGTAAAAATTAAGTTTTTATCGGAATCGATTATTATATTATATTATAATATATAATTTTTTATAATATTATTTTACTATAGCAGCCAAGAAAATATCGGGACAAATGAAGCTGTTATAGATTGGTGTGATTAGTTAGTTGTCATTTGTCACTTAGTAATTAAAATTAGTGGGATTTTGGATTACAGTCTAAAGCGCACTTAGTAAAAGTAAAGCACTCAATCTTATTCCAAATATGTCAGTACAACATTCTTTTTTTGAGTGAGTGCTACATTTGGGACAAAATTTTCTCAAACTTCTCACGTGTTTCACTACTTTCGGCGAATTAAAACACAAAGGCAAAAAGAGTTCCTCAATATTAACGACAGAATCTTTTAATATAGTAACATCGTAAAAACGAGTGCTGTTATTTATTTTATTTTTTTGATTTTTCGTTCGATGCTGGTACCTGCATTAGATCCCAATTATATTCGGATTTGCGTCGTCAGTGACGAAGCCACATAGTGTTAAGGGTGGTCAGTTGATCACCCTTCGTCGAAAAATTATATTGTGTACATAGGTAAAATATTACGTTTTAGAGAAATATAACACATATTGAACACCCTTTGTCAGAAAAAAATTTCACTTCTTCTAAATTTGAACACCCTTGAGAAAGTTTCTAGCTTCGCCACTGCGCGTCGCGTGGGGCCCCATTCGGGGGGAAGCGCTCCCTACCAAGGATTTTTCCATACCCGGGGCTCGAACTCGAGACCTCCGGTTAAGGGAGGAGCAGTGCCATCCACTGCACCACATCCTTTGGTGGTACGAGTGATGTTATTTAGCCACGCTCGTAATGTCCCAACTATTGTCACACCCCTAAAATTCCATTAAAACCCTTGATTTCATATTTGGCTTAATAGTCATTATTTTCCTCTAAAATATTTTCCTTCCAAATAATTAATAATCATTGATTATTCTAATACATTAATCTCATAAAATCATCATTCTCTCATGGGAAGATCAAAAAATTTCGTATGTATACGTATACTGTTATGTATTTTTTTATTAAATAAAATTTATACGAGTGGGAAGATCAGAAGCCTTCGTATGTATACATATATTATTTTTCAAAAATTTATGCGGTATATAAATTCGAGTAACCTTGATTCCTAAGTAACAATTTTGATTATGAAATACTATTGAATTAAGTTATGTATTTTGCATATTTAGTCCCCTTTTACTAATCAATAGCTACTGGCTAAGGATTTATTCATATGGCCTATGTTGATTACATTGTTGTGATTCATAGTTGTATTGACCGTTTATATAATAGCCAATATATAATTTCATTCATTAAGGTCATAAATATCGGTTACTAGTTATTCATAGTAACCATATAAGTCCATTGACTAAGTTTTATTCATTAAGGAGGACGGATAAAGACAAGCTTCGATAATTAATTGTAGTTGCGTAGGAGAGTAATTATTGCATGGAGGAGTGTAAGGTGCATGTAGGAGTAAAATTGACTACTATGAAGTGCAATGGTTGTATGGAGGAGTGAAAGGGGCTACTAGAAAGTGTAATAGATGCATGGAGGAATGAAAGTGGTTGCTGGGAAGTGTAATGTCCCCGTGGAGGAGTGAAGGTGGCTACTGAGAAGTGTAATGGCTGCATAGGGTCTTTGAATTATATTATGTCTTTGAATCATTTTTTTTCTTAAATGATCGTTTGATGCCAGTTAACAAAACAGTCCAATTGTCTTCAAAAGTGCAACTGTTCATTTGATGCCTAACGCAATGAAAGAATTAAGAGTAGCACTTGTAAAGATTAATTAAGTCCTCTAAAGGTGATCAATTATTTTCCAAATTAAGATAACACATTGAGCTTATGGCACCAACCTTGGACAGTAGAAAAATGTGTTATCAAGAAATATGTAAAAAACTTGAAGATAGTTGAGAATAAAAAAAGTACTTATGAAACAAACTTTTCAATTAAGATCCAACAATATAGACAATATTCAGTTCATAAGGGGAAAATAATTTTATTAATAATCAAGCTGAACAAGTTTTTAATATCTTCATCCTTACAGACGTTCCAGCTAACAACACAGATGAAATAATACTTTTTCCATTGTCACCTTCAAACCCTACACCACTTTCATCTACAAACGAATTCGTCATATCAACATTTTCTTCTTGAAATTCATTGAATATTGCTATGACTTCATCATAAGATTTGTAAGACTGGAAGACGCTTCCTTTGAAACCTATAACCATAGGAGCACACTCATATCAAGATTTGTATAATCTAGGCCTTTTACCACGAAATACCACATACACCTTCGATGCCGATATATTATCAGCTTGACAATTTTTTCTGAACTCATTGAACGCTGATATGGCTTCATCATACGATTTGAAAGCGTTGAAGATGCTACCTTCGACACCAATAACCATCATACTGACGCCAAGAGTTGTATAATTCAGGCCTCTTACCGCGAAATACAACATAGACCTTCGAAGCATTATTTCTCTTCTCGTCCCTCATTCCTTAATTTAGCCCTTAACTCTAAAAGAAAGATAAAAGATGAAGAAGGAGAAATAAAGATAGGACAATGGAAACCGGAAAATCTTTTTAGGCGAAGCTCTATATATTTAAGAGTTTAGGGTTAGAACGTGACAAATGCAAGATGAGTATAGTAGTTTAAATGTATACGTATTTCCTCTAGTATACTATGGGTATATTTTAATGTATTTCGTTTGGAATAATATGTGTATATGTGCAGTGCTTTATGAAAATAATGTAGTCATGCATGTGTATATGTGAAAGAAGCCTTGGAAAGGTAATACATTAAAACAATGAGAGAGTGTTACTTGAAAAAATTGAATTAAACTAAAAATCTGCTAAAGGGTAAAGGTGGAAGACGAATATATACAATTATCCATTATGCCCTCAAAAGCCGTGCAAAGTTATCATAATGCCCCGTTTTGAACATTTGGGCCATCATTAGTGTGGCTAAATATATTTTCCGCATAAAATTTGGAAAAAATAACGAAAAGTGCAAATATCTTTGTAAACATTTCTTACACGTTTTTTAGAAAAATAAATACAATCATTTATAATAAGTAAAATTAGTAATCTATTAAATAATATAAACAATCATATAACAATTTCATTACACTATCAATCAAGGGGCAGAGCCATCAAAAAGTTATAACTTCACAAATATAGGTAAAAACTAAATTTTTAGTTATGTATTCATTGTTGAATCTCCTTAGGATATATACTCTTTTTTCTTTTTTTTTGTTTCCCACCCCGTGTTCCATTGGGGCCCGACTAAATTCGGATTCACGCCGGGAAGTCCCATATTGAGGGGTAAAGCGCTCCCTAACTAAAGCGACTCCATACCCAAAAACTCAAACCCGAGACCTCTGATTAAGGATGAAAGGATATATACTCTAATATAGTGGTAAAGCGAGTTAAGAAATAAATATAAATCATGGGTTAAAGATCAAATGGGAGTTATATATTTTTCTGGTTGGCATTAATGCTAGTCTTGTACTTTTTAATTCTTTTGATTTCTATAACGGCATGTTATTTCTTACGCTTCGATTTTTTTGTTATTTTATAGATATTATTATATGTTGCTATCGTTTCTTTTTTCATCTTTTCTTGAATCGATAATCTATGTCTACTTTTTCAAGGTGGCATAAGAACTGCGTACACATTGTCATTCTCAAACTCCATTAGTGGAATTATACTGAATTTATTGTTGTGTAATTTTTTGGCCCCGTCACTGATGAATATAAGTAAATTTTAATCATAATGTATATTTTCATTATTATTCTTTTAATATTATGGTTTCCTCGATTGAAGCAAGATTAGTCGCTCCTAGGGAAACTCGTGTTTTTTCTAAACCTCACTAATTATGATTATCACTACTGAAAAGGCACGGCAATGAACCTTGAAATTTCCAAAACTCTGATTTGACTAGGGGTGTATATGGATCGGGTGGTTCGGTTTTATCGAAATCAAACCAGACCAACTATATCGGTTTGGATTGGTTCGATTTTGTCGGGTTTTTTGGATTTTCGGTTTTTTTTTGTTACATGAATATTTTTCCAATCTTACTTTGTTAAAATTATAGATAAAGTTTTGATAAGTGAATATATGTTTAGTAAATATTGAAAAAATGGACAAACATATGATCTATTAAAATATTCTAATGGGATTTTTTTTTAGTAACACATGATAGTTATTTTTTTAGTCGTCTAACAATAATTTTCGTTAATATACGCTTTCAAGGTTAACATATGAGAAGATCTCAAATATTTCAATATTTTTTCAATGTAAAGTCTTAAAATATTTATATATATATATATGTCGGTTGGTTCGAATTTTTTTACTCAATACTAAACCGAGACAAACCAAACCTAGTCGAACTTTTTAATCGGTTTTGTTTGATTTTTCGGTTTGGTTCGGTTTGAACAACCCTAAATTTGACTTCCAATAGAGGGACTTCTCCACAAAAACTATGGTAGAAAAATGAGCAAACAGCAAACTAAATTTTATTTTATTTTAAGCATCAAATTAAGTTATGTTAAGTGATGTGCTTAGATTTTGAATGATTTTTAATATTCTCTACTTAAATTTAAATTCTTTCTGACACTATCAAAAGACAGTCAAACACAAGCGTAAATTCACAAAAAATGTTACCCATATCTGATGTTTTTAATAACTAATAAATAAATGGTACGTCTCTTTCATATGCACCTTTAATAAATAAAAGAAAAATTGTTGGACTCTATATATAAAATTATAGTTAAAAGAAAAATTGTTGGCGTAGCTAATAGAGTTGGTGTCATGTGACCAGGAGGTCACGCCGTAAAAACAGCCTCCGTGTACTATAGACCTTGTGGTCCGACCTTTCCTCGGATCTCGCACAAAAGCTTAGTGCACCGGACTGACCTTTCTCTGTATCACAAAGGTGTCATATACATATCACTGAATTCTTTTTTTTTTTTTTTTTTTTTTTTTGCAGTAATGATGCTTAAATTAGTTGGATTTCAAATGAGTCTAGTGGTAGGAACTTTCATATATTACCAAATTCACAAACTAGCTTTACTTGAAGATAATTTAAAGAAAAGGCTTACAAGACTTGGCACACAATCTTGATTAGGTTTGATGTCCTTTGAGTTCACTAAGTTTTCAATTATGCCAAAATAGTCCTATTCTCTCTCCCCATTACATCTTTTCAAAATATACATAATAGTGGTGTTCGTGCTAGCTTGGACAGTCGAGTGTTCCACTAGGTACTTGTTATCTAGTATAGCACAAGTAGTAGCTAACTTTATTCAACAACGTTCAGACAGATGTGAAGAAATCACCAATAAAATTTCTTGGGGGTGTCTCCTTCCGTGATTACTACCTTCTCGTCTCTAACAAATGCAAGTGGAATGCTTGTCTACAGATGGCAAAATAACAATAACAACTCAGTAAAATCCCACTAGTGGGGTCTGGAAAGGGTAGTGTGTACGCAAACCTTACCTCTACCCGAGGAGTAGAGAGGCTATTTCGGAAAGACCCTCAGCTCAATAAGACGAAAAGACAAGAAACAATATCAGTACCACCAACAGATATCATAAGAAAAAATAACAGCATCATGAAAGCCAAAAAATAGGTGCAAAGCAAAAGCGGTAACAACTAAATAGACTTAGCTCTATAAAAAACAAAAGAGTAGTAAGACAACATTGTCACTGGCTGTCTCAGACAAAAACCCTACTAAACTAGCCTCACAAAGGTACGAACTAAGGAAAGACTAAACTACCTCCTAACCTACAACCCTAATACTCGACCTCCACAGTTTCCTATCAAGGGTCATGTCCTCAGAAATCTGAAGCCTCGAAGCCTCGTCATGTCCTGCCTGATTACTTCTCCCCAATACTTCTTAGGCCGCCCTTTGCCTCTTCTCAAGCCATCCAAGGCCAGCTGCTCACACCTCCTTACCAGAGCGTCTGAGCTTCTCCAAACATGTCTGTTGGAGATGGCAAAGTGACAGCCAATTCAAGCTATCCAAACATGCTGATATTCAAATGCTAGCCGCTACGCTTTATTCAGACAGCAGCCAAAAGCATCCCTCTTGTCACTGGATTTCAATCAAAAGTGCAGAATCAAAGTTTTTTTCAGTGTTACCTCAGAAGGTTTAGCTTCTAAGCATTCATACAGAAAAAAACAGAGTTACCAGGTACCTATATTGACAGGAGAGAGCAGGTAACAGGTACACGGTAAATAGTCGAGATGCGCACAAACTAGCCCGGATAACACCGTCAAAACAAAACAAAAGGACATAAAAAAAGGTCATGACAGTTTTCTCAGTTTATGTTTTCATCAAAATGATCCATTGTAAGCCTGTAAAAGTAAAACAAATTTCTAACAAAGGAAGGTAAATGCTAATCACTCTGTTTATTCTGTCTCAAAACCCTCGAGATGGACTCATTTTACTTAAAATACAACCACAACAACAGAAAACACCCGGTGTAATCCCACAAGTAGGGTTGCGTACAGGGTAGCGTGTACGCAAACCTTATCCAAGGTAGAAAGGTTGTTTCCGATCGTGGCACAAAATGTATTTAAATATTTGATATATTAGGGAATTGCCACTAAGCATTGGCATGGAATATTACATGTTTTCTCCATCAGTTTATTCGTATTGCTGATCACACAAAAAGAGACCGAATTGGCATCTACAACTTGGTAATAGTAATTAACGCACAGGTGAAGTATCAACGAATGTTCAAGCAATTATTCCGAATCCAAAATAAATGTGAAGTAATTTGCTAATATTGCATATTCATTGAGAAATATTTGACTTCGTTATACTTACGATTTTCAATCGACAATCATCATACATTTTCTGTAAGGCTGAATGCAGTCTTGTTAAATATGTTGGCCCTTAGATCAAGGAAAATTCATGCTTTTCAAGAACATTTGCTTTGTTACACTTTGTAAAATAAGCACGATATAATATAAGTGCGACAAGGCGTAGAAAAAGCAAGATCATGACAGGATATAGCACATCGTCAACAATTAGACTAAACTACCTGTATGTTGATCAACTCGTCTGATTCTGAAGAAGTGTTAAGACACAGTTTGACTAAGTCTCACGATGTCCTTCAGTAATCGACTGACAGAAGCCTTTATTTCATCTGGTATTACTAACTGCGAAGGGACTGACTCCAACGCATACAAAGTAATAACCCTCATCACAACAGCCAAGTGTAAATTAGTCATATCGCCTTTCCACACACTCTGATTCAAAAACTTGCATGACGCTTTTAAGGCACATTTGCTGCATACCTGAAATAAGCACGTAACATTTCAGCACATGCGGGGAATAGGGAAGAAGGTGGGAAGAATTTTGAGAATCTTCAGGAAAAAAGGAAAACGAGACTCACGTTATCTTCTTGAATTCTGAAATATGTACGCAACCTCTTAGCAGAAAAAACAGTCTTCTTTGCAATGGAAGGGCAACCAAAAAGGGCCACCTTCTTCAAGTCACTGCCAGACAACCATCTGAACAACCAAGTCAATCGATGAAGGATCTGAATGAAGCTAGGGGATATAAAGTAGTGTTTAAAACAAAAAAACATCCGAACAAACATTCCTCCC
>ML286504.1:93567-138539 GCA_005239495.1 Nicotiana undulata
AAAAAAAGAAAACCGCACTAAACACTCCCCCCCCCCCCCCCCCCCCTTTCTCCCACAACACGATACAGGCCACATGTGGGAATTCTTCAAAATGAACTGTTTCAAAGCAGATGAAAGACAGCATAACTCCATAAGTTTTGAAATTTGAACCCAAAAAAAAATGACCATACTGTATGTCTGTAACATACACTCACACACGTTACTTACCTATCCACCCCCCACCAACAAAAAAAATCTCTAATATGACACAGACTTTCCCCTTTAACATTCACTTATATCAGTTCTTCCCCAGTTCCCAACAAGCACTTAGCCTAAGTTAAGGTCAAGATCCTAAGACCAAAGTGTCAAATTAAAGACTCATTTGATTCCTGTACATCTATATTCTGATATCGTCTCATTAAGGATAGCCCTTAATGAATCTTGTTTAACACAGGACAACCTTAACAGAAGAGGTACGCCAATTGTTAACAGATGTTTTATGTGCCGGCAACATTCAGAGTGCAACAGACACCTTTTGCTACATTGCTCAGTTGCCTCAGACATATGGTGCATGTTTCTTTCTATCTTTGGTCTCAGCTGGATCATGCCACAAAGCATCAGAGAAGTCTATGAATGCTGGTCTGGTTGGAAAGTTGATAAAGTCATCGGGAAAGTCTGGCAGATGATCCCTGCTTGTATCTTTTGGTGTGTCTGGACAGAAAGGAATCGCAGATGTTTTGATGGGATATCAACTCCAACACACACACTTAAAGCTAGATGTCTCCTTTGGTTATTTAGTTGGCAGTACTTAGCCCCTGTAGATTGATATTCACTTTTTGGATTTTGTCCGCTCATTTGCTTTAGCCTAGTATTTCTTTTCTTTTTTGTATCAAAGCTGACTCTTTCCCCCTCTTGTACTTCTTGATGCCTTTTTCTATAAAACTCATTACTTCATCAAAAAAAAAAAATCCAGCCAAATGGTGGCTGTATTTTATATCCGGAGTACTTCCGCAAATTGATTAAACATGAATGAAGGGCAAGAATAAAGGTGAAAAGTAAAATTTTGTCAGTTTTCCTTTTCCCTTTTCGAGCACCAATTGAACCTCCAGGTCTATGGTACTCAACACACTTCGTAATGTATTAATCTTTTCCTTTGATAAATCTTCTTTATGTATCAATCTCCTCCGTACCTTTCTCCCCATTACTATGATAACAAGATTTTTGTCACTATCAACTAAGTAATAACCACTAGACAAGAAAAAAAGGGCAGCCCGGTGCAATAAAGCTCCCGTACGCAGCCTTACCCTGCATTTCTGCAAAAGGCTGTTTCCACGGCTTGAACCCGTGACCTCCTGGTCACATGGCAGCAACTTTACCGGTTACGCCAAGGCCCCTCTTCAATAAAAGGAATTTGAAAAAAGAGGAACAAAAAGGAAACACGTGCACATCTGAAATTGAAATTCAATGAAACCAGTCCATATCCCACGACAATAAAAAAAGGTTATAAGTCCTACACTCCCGGAATTGATAGATTTGTCTTTGAAATTGCTCGTTGTCATGCTCTATAAGGTAATCAGAATCTGATCTCTTCTATCCCACCTAGATATATCCTTGTCTAAACTGGCTAACACTGAGCTAACCGGCTTAGTTTGTTATTGAACAGAAATGGAATTTTCACTTTTAATTAATAGTAAACAGATCAAACAACAACAACCACTCAGTAGAATCCCACTAGTGGGGTCTGGGGAGGGTAGGGTGTACACAGACCTTACCCTTACCCCGGCGGGATAGAGAGGTTGTTTCCGGGATAATAGTAAACAGATCATGTATTGAAAAGTTCAGCATGAAGAAAGCTTAAACAGATTTTTCACCTTGAATTTTACTGGAAACATAAATTCCATATGTTGATAGCTTGCTCTAAAAAGGTTACCTTGAAAGTAGTCCTAGTTGGAGATTCTACAACGGAAAGCATACTGCAACACAGATTGGTCTATGTTGAACCATTGTGTTTATTCTCAACAATTGGCAGAGAATTAGGTGTATACAATTTGTCGTAGAGAGAATGTGAGGAACACAAGAATCAAAATATGAGTGCAAGATTTGGAAGGTGGAGGAGTCGGCATTTATAACTGAAGAGACCTCCGGTACACTGTAAAATAGCATTTTGTAGGGCATAATACAGAGTTAGGAATTCTAACATACGCAATTAGCATTATTAGAGCAGTGAAGTAAATTGAGCAGAGAGAAGAGATGATTCTTCCACTAGACAATAACAACAACAACAACCCAGTAAAATCCCACAAGTGGAGTCTGGGGAGGGTAGAGTGTACGCAGACCTTACCCCTACCCCTACCCCGGAGGGGGTAGAGAGGTTGTTTCCGCGAGACCCTCGGCAAATTATATCTGCTAAAGCCTTCTGTATTCTTAAGGCTATTATATCTGCTAAAGATTTACGCTAGACAATTTTTTCTATAAAGGGAGGCATTCTTAGCTGTTCAATCTAGGGAAGCTGCATAAGATGAGTTCTTATATGTCAGACGATGTGATGATTTCACAGAGCATTTTCTCTCCTTTTCCTTTTCCGCGCATGTAAAAGAAGCTGGGGCAGGGATAAATTGTTCTACTAATCGTATCACTTAAGTCGGCAAACATCTATGACTCTTTGCATTTTATGATGAGAAGTGCTGAAGTCTGCCGACATTTTCCTACGCATGAGATATCCGAAAGAATGACATTTTCCTAAACACTGAAAAATAAGCAATTTGTGTCTGAGCCTAGGGTCTCCCGGAAACAGCCTCTCTACCCCCTCCGGGTAGGGGTAAGGTCTGCGTACACTCTACTCTGGTGGGATTTGACTGGGTTGTTGTTGTTGTTGTACTGAAACATAAGTAATGTTTCAGTTTACAAAACTATTGTTTTATCCACTAATTAGCAAACTGAATTCTGTCATTCTTGAAATATTTTGGTTGATCAACAAAACACAAATTAGACAATGATAAACCACAATAAACAAACATAACAAGCAGGAAACAAATTGCAATCAATATGGAAAAACGAGTAAATGTAACTAAAGTTTGATTCTTACTTAGCAATCTCTTGGTGATCTCTACCAAATTGCTCCGCTGCATGCTTTACAAAATCGCGGGCGTAGCTATTCTCGAAACAAGTAATGTCAAACCTCTTCCTAGGCAAAATGTTTGAATCTTTAAAGTATCCTTCATTGTATAAATGTCTCACAAACATCACCATATCAGGTGAAAGCTCTTTGTACAGATTATGATCCTCCATAGTCAACGGCGTTGACTTTCTCGATTTCACACTCTTATTGTCCTTCTTGAAAAGGGCATCTTGGTGCACTGAGCTTCCGCTATGCGCGGGGTCCGGGGAAGGGCCGGACCACAAGGGTCTACTGTCCTTCTCATTCACAAACAATTCATGTAAAGTTTTACTCTTTCCCTTATTTTCACACACCCCATTACCACTTCTAGCCTCCGTAGTCAACGGCGTTGACTTTCTTGATTTTACATTCTTACCCTCCTCATCCACACAAAATTCATGTAAATTTTTACTCTTTCCCTCATTTTCACACACCCCATTACCATTTTTACCCTCCTCCTTCCAATTACCTTTTTCATTCTTCTTCTTTTCAAGCAAAATCCTCACTTCTTCCTCCAAGTTTCTTAATTTACACTTCAGCACCTTGATTTCGCTTTCGGTTTCAGTTTCATCCTCACTTTTTTCTGATTGTTCAGATTTTTCTAAGAGTCCAACAGCTTCTTGAAAGAAAACACCCAATGATTTTTTGTGTTTGGATTTGGATACAGTTTCTGAATTGGTTGATTCTTTCTGTTGAGACTGAGCTGAAAGTGAAAAGGGTCTCAAGAAATATGATGAAAATTGTGCAGATTGATATGGGGTTGAAGAGTTCAAGATTGTTGAGGCTATTGGGTTTAAGGGAAGTTTATGGAGTTGAAGAATTTGTAAAAAGTGGCGAGAATTGAATTTTCTGATGAATATCATTTGTGGGTTCTGGTTATTTGGTCAGTGAACCATGGATAGGCAGTGAAGGAAGAGGGGTTTCTGCCATTAGAGGGGTTTTAGCAGTAAAACAACTATGGCTTGCAAATGCCAACTCTCAGGTGCGGTTCTAATGGGCTGAATTCAACGATTGAGTTGGGCTTTGGTTTCCTCAAGGTAAAAATAGCACGGCTAGCCAGTTTTTGGATTGGTAATTAAAAAAAAAACGACATTTGCAAAGTCATTAAAATATAGTTACTATTTTGCTGAAACAAAGAAAGTACAGTATAATATATTGGATATTGGTGCACCTGTATATGAACTTCCAGCATATTATGTTGGAACTCCAACACGCGGAAAGTTCCAGTATAATATACTGGAGATTGGAGCACTGTTGCTCCAATCTCCGGTATAATATACTAGAACTCCAGTATAATACTAGAGTATTTTCTGGATTTTGAACAGTGTTTTCGTTCAGATTTATTTTTACATGAGAAGTGGCTAAATTTCAATTACTTTTGAAACTGCGGCTATTTTTTAATGACCACTTGTAAATTTGTCTATTTTTGAATTTCTCCCCTTTAAATAACTAATAAAAAATGACATTGTATAGCCGCTCTCAAGATAATAGCCGAATTTTTTCTTTTTTTTATTTTGTATGTAATATACTAAAATTATACAAATTTTATATATTTTTTCAACTGCTAAATATAAATAATTTGTGACACGAGCTAAAAGTGAAAAACCTTAACTAATTTGAAGTGGAAATGGCACCAGATAGCCATTTTTGGGTTAGCCAGGGATGGTTATAACTTAAAAAGTAGGCATATATCATTTCTTCTTTTTCTCCGCTTCCTTGAACTTCAAGACAATTTAGGTTTTGGAATTTTTAGTTTCTACGGCAAAGGTTGATATCTTATTTGTTTTAAATAAATATTTTTTTAAAAAATTATATTTCATAGCTACTTTTCGATTTTTATAGCCAAATATTTATTTATGGTTACCTCATATCCTTAACTCATAAAATACTCTTTATATTATTTTTCTATCTCATTCTTTCAGATTTTTCTTCACCCTATCTCTCAACGCCAACTTTTCTCCATGAATACAACCACTATTCTCCACTGATTCATCTCCATTGTCTCGCGAAATTTTTTCGCTCCTATTTGCATATCTTTGGACTTTTTCAATATTTAAGCTTGATTCTGTCTGACGCAGTGCATCAGATGGCCCCGATTTACTTTCTGAAGAACTTAGTATGGTGAGAAGTATGAACTTATCAGAGCGGTACAATGATGCAGGTATATCAAACTGAATATGTGATTATTTATTGGAAATATCTGCTATAGTTTTCCTATACTTAATTTGTTGATATATCGCCAAAAAACGTTTTTTGGTTCCTGCAGCTATGTGGAAGGACAAACTGATGAGGCTTCGTGAGTCAACACACGAGCTCTAATTCTTCTCCAGGTATATCTGTCTACTAGAGAGAAAAATCCACCCCATTTTGAATTGCGGCCCTCTCGACGAGACGATATTAGGGTTGTTCTTGAACAAGGAGCAACTTGAAGATCCTATTACCTTTTTTAAGTGTATTCCCATGTATTCATTGTATTCGTTGTCTTTCTTTTTATTGTATTTCAATGTATCTCGTTGTATTTTCATGTATTTCATTGTATTCACTGTCTCGCTATATTCCACGAATGTATTCATATGTTTTTAAAATTAATATAATTTATGTATATATATGTATTCAAATGTATATGCAACATGTATTCATAGGTTTTTGCACTATAGGTGAATCTTGGTTGAAAACAAAAACACCCACGAACGATATAAACAGAAAAGGGAAGGATTAAAAACTTGGCGATTATTCTATTTTGATGTATTTATCGTCTGGGTAAAATATTCAGATTATTCGCGTCAAAAACAGATTATGTGTGATGTAATTGAGTTAGTTGAGTTATATTAGGAGTCTATTATGTTAATTGATTCACTTTCCGTTTAAAAACAGCTGAATAGTCCATGAATTGCGCTATTTACGTTACTGTATTCACAAATACATATCGTAAATACAGTCGAATACAATAATCTGTCTGGGTGTAATCCGTGAATACAGTCGAATACACAATAATATAATAATCTACGCAGCTGTAATCCCTTATTTCACACCGAGTTTTGCTACTATATTCATGAATACAATAGTCTAAATACATCGAATACACTCTAAAAAATACGACAATATAGCTATATGAAGTAATATAGTAAATGATAACTATAACTAGCTAACAACCACTAAACAATAGTAATTTGTGAAAATTTCTCTTCAGGTTTTCATTTAAAAACTTTAGGATATTATGCCCACATAAACAATATCATGATTCATGGTACAGAACAACGTAAACATATCGAGATGTTAACGTAAAAATCCCTTCTTAACAAGGTAAAAAGAGTAACAAGGATATGAAATTTAGTTGAAGGGGGGCCTTGGAGCAGGTAAAGTTATTTTTGTGTGGCTTATGAGCAGGAGTGGATCTATGGACAAGGGATGGGGTGGTACACCCAGAGGCGAAACTAGGATTTAAAGTTATCGGGTTCGCGATTTTAACGTTTTTATGTTAGTGAGTTCTAAAGTAAGAATTTGTACATTTTCAATGATTTTCATAAGACAAATATATGGAGCCGAACCCGGTGTCGAAGCTCTAGCTCCGCCCCTGAGTACACCACCTGCAAGCTTTGACCGAGACTATGCAATAGTATACATACATGCATGTATATATAGAAGGAATGCATACAAATATTTTTTAAGTGGCACCCTCAATAACAAAAAGGCTCAAGGTGCCACTAACAAGGCACTATCATTTTCGCCCCAGTGGTGGGAGTTTGATTTTTGCCTAGCTCACTTTTTTAGAGGATCCTTTGTTTCTTCTTTCTCTTTCCTTAATTGCTCTTTTTTTGCTTATTAGTAGTTCCTATCGACTTTTTTCTTTGATTTTATTACTTTATACTGACATTTCTTTTCTCCTTTTTTTCTTTAATCATTTAACAAAAAATTTAAATAAAAAATTCTTTAACAAATCTATTAAAAAAAAATCCCCACTGTTGCGCGTTCCTAACTCCTCTATGATTTATCAATAGATGATGAAAATATAATCGTTTTCTTCAGAAGTACAACTCTTGTAATTTATTTGCAGAAGAAAAAAATAGAAATCCTTGAGTAAGTTATTGTTCTGAGTAATGATGAAAGCTTATTTGTTGTCAGATTGCTCTAAAGTAGGACAATTGTATATAACAGAGAGAGAGTTAATTTTCATAAAAAATATAAATTGAAAAATGTCTGTAAAGTTACATATGTTTTAATGTTTAAAGTGCTTATAAGTATAAGTTTCTGCCTTGAGTATCTAAATATAGTGATAACGAGCCTTTTTTCTTGTACAAAATGCATAATCCAATTGACTTTTATGCTTTTTTTCAAGTTATCATAATTACTATGTAATTTTTTTGCTCGATCGATTTGTCTATATCTCTCCAAAGAAAAATAATCTGAACCGAAACCCAAATAGACCAAACTGATTAAATTTAAACCCTATTTGGACAATGTAAATTGTAACTTGACTACGTTTACAATTTGTGGCACCCGGAACTTCTAAATCCTGGATCCGCCTTTGCTTATGAGTCACGGATTCGAGTTGTGGAAGCAGCCACTTCGAACCCTGTGTGAATACGGAATACTTTGTGTACCAGATGTCATCAAATTTAGTGCATATTGTTGCGTACATTAAGCTTCCAACGGCTGAAGAGTAAAGACTCCAAAATTTTTTTCTTCCAAAATCATCATTAAATACCTTTTCCCCATTGATTAAGTACATTTAACTCAAGGCAAAAAAGTAACAACTTGGGTGCAATTCTCTCTCTAAAAGAAATTCCTGACTCCCATGGATACAACCATGATCACAACACCCATTTCGCCGGAACCTCCGGAAAAGAACAACTAGATGGACATTGAAGAGATAGCAAAATCACACTCCTACAAGGAAATGCTACTGGATAAACCGGTACGTCAACAAAATGAATACTATGAGGAAGATGTACCCACATTCATCAAATATGATAAAGGGAAAAACATTGGAGGATAAATCCCAGTATCCCACGATGACAAGAAATGCCTTTACCTCCCATGACGTTACTCTGTAATCATAAAGGTCTTTGGACGTAGAATGCCACACCAACATCTTCGCTCTAAACTAATCGACCTATGAAAACCATCCGAACAGTTAATCTTGATTGACCTAGGATGCGACTTCTTCATTGTCAAATTCAGTTTAGAGAAAAATATGGCCAAAGTACTACACCTAGGACCATGGTTTGTTTCTGGGAACTTCCTTTCAGTACGTAAATGGGAACCAAAATTCGTACCACAAGAAGCCACGCTCTCTACCACAGCTATCTGGATTCGCCTCCCACAACTCCCAACGAAATTCTACGACAAAGAAATATTGGAAAAGTGGGCAAGAAGCTGGGCGAACTACTAAAAATAGACTCATGCACCTCTTCCACCCTCAGAGGAAAGTACTCACGCATATGCATTCATGTACCCCTAGAAACACCAGTGGATACATCTGGGATAATCGGAGACCACAGAAAAGCAGTGATCTACGAAGGGGAAGGCATATTATGCACGTCCTGTGGCAGAATTGGACACACTTCAAGGGGTTGCAACAACAGGAAACCACAACCACCTGCACCTTCAGAAGCACCAGAGACTTCAGAAAAAATTACGGAACAAGGAGAAAAAAAATGAATGGAAAACAGTTACCTTCCCAAGAAAGAAAAAACAATGCCAGCAAAAGCCAAAAGAAAGGAATGGTGGAGCGTCAAACAACCAAAATCATACACCACATGCTCAACGGATCCAGGTAAACCTGTTCGACGCAAACTAAGGTAAGTTCCTACAAACTCAAACTGTTCAATACAATTTCAAAGCAAGCAAACCCAATCCAAAATCATACAGCAGGCCCAATGGCCCAATTAACAAACAAAGCCAGATCCCTCATTACTATGACACCACTCCAACGCGGTTCCAACCCAAAACAAATGTAAAACGTAAAGCAGGTACGGAGCCCGAAGAATATGACACACCCTCCACTCTTGACCCCCACTTAGTTTCCCAAGACAAGGCTATACTTTTGGCCCATTGAACGAGGCAACATACCCCAATTTTGAGGTAATGGACTATGGGGTGAGCCACGCCCACCCAATTGGAGGCTGGCAGCCAAAAAATCCAACCCTACACCCTTGTCTACGCCCCCATACCACTATCTCAAAGATAACCTCTAATGGGGAAATCTCAACAGTCACCATGAACACTCAAGTGTCTCTCCTGAAACCACACTCAAACTCAGGTGAAAAGACACTCACCGTCCACTCCACAAGATCCCTAATTAATTCATAATCTCCCTCACCATGCACAATTAACACTGCCTCCTTCACAAATCGAGATTTTACATCAAAGGTCACAATAATAGCTCAACCCTTAAGTTAATCACCCCTATTACTAAAAGTAGTAAATCTAAAAAACACAAAAAATGGAGAAAAAAAAGTGTCACCCTCCTTTGTGACCTCACTACCGCTACCACTGGACTACCTACCAGCATCCTAGCCGGAGGCGGCGCTGCAGGGCCAAAGTTTAACCTACAATTTCACCCTGGGAAGCCAACCGGTGATGTTGATTGTCCAGAATCCGGCTCACTTGGCAAGGGTAACCGTGGAAGCCTTGAACAAAGACGTAGTTTCCTTTGGTCCATGTTTGTGGCAGATGATGGTAAACAAGGACAACATGCAACCAAACATCGACCCACCGATGCTCAACAGTCAAATGGCCCAAATCTTTCAGTCATTACCGTTCTTCCCAGACTTGGGAACGGAGGACCTAGCAGCAGAGCCGATCTTTTTGATCATCGACCCCCAAATCCACCAAATGCAATCATCTTCTGCTCCGCCAGAGAAGAGCACGTCCCCACCACTCAGAAACATCAAAAAGGAAATTAATAAGGCCTTAGATCTCCTCAAAAGGAAAAACTCGACAGAGGCTGAAGGAACAACCTACGGCCCCCTTCGAACAGACTCGCTCTTACTGGACTCAGTCAGGGAGAGCGAATTCAGTATGGAAACCAGCGAGGTGCTAGTGATTCTATGCCCCAGATCAATGACCAAATGTGGACTAAGCCTAGTGTCTCACCACTCCCAAGGATCCATCAAGCCACTGCTCAATCTAACTCTGGTACTCAGCTTAAAGAGGAAATCCCAATCGTCTTCGAGGGGGGTAACACAAGGAATGGGGAACCCTCAGGAAGGTCAACACCCAAACAACCAACCACCCCTAATGAATTACATCATATGGAATGTTAGGGGGGGAACAATGCTGAGTTCAAAAGGCACTGTATGGAGATGGTCAAGTTGCACAAGCCAGCCATGCTCGTTCTGCTGGAGACCAAAATGGACAACCACAAGAAACTGGATGAGAAACTTCAATTTGATCTGATAATCCAATCGCCAACCATCGGTCTATCTAAGAGGATTGTGATTATGTGAAATGAGGACAGCGTTAGTGTAGATGAAGTGGTCACCACCCCTCAAGGTATCCATGCCATGGTGAAGGTACTCCCTAACCATACTTCTTGGTTATTCTCTACTATTTATGCTAACAATAGTTTAGCATATAGGAAACTCCTTTGGGAGAAATTAATTACAATATCCAAATCTCTCACAAAAAACTGGTTTGTGAGAGGAGACTTCAACGAAGTCTTGAAAGCTAGGGACAAATTTGGGGGTAACCCGATAAACCCTAGTCGCAACAACATGTTCTGGAATTGTATTAATGAATGCAAACTATTAGACCTACGCTACAAAGGTAGCAACTTCACTTGGTCTAATAAAAGATACAACAATAGGGCCTCTCTAATCCTTGAAAAAATAGATAGGTGTTTTGCCAATGAGAGTTGGATCTCACAGTACCCTGAGGCTACTGTGTTGCACCTACCTAGGATCCACTCTGACCACTGCCCCATCCAAGTTATCGTGAAAGGGAAACCCTCCAATAACTCGACTAGACCCTTTAGGTTTGAAACTATGTGAGCTAGCCACCCAACTTTCCCCAGCATCATCAATGAGGCCTTCAATGTAAATTCCACCCTTCTCCAATCCACTGAGTCCTTCAAGAGAATTGTGACCCAATGGAATAGAGATACATTTGGCAACATTTTGCATAAGAAAAGAAGAACCTTAGCAAGAATTGCAGGAATCCAAATATCACCCAACTATCAATTCAGTAGCTACTTGTTAAACCTATAAAACAATCTTATTAGTGAGTTAGACTCAACCCTTAGAAATGAAGAGGACTTATTGAAGCTCAAATGTAGGATTAACTGGCTTCATGAAGGGGATGCCAACACCAGATTCTTCCACACTTCCACTCTTAATAGAAGAAAAGAAGAAACAGAATCCTCTCTCTCAAAGATGAGAATGGGAACTGGCTCTATGACCAAAAAGACATCCAAACATCCATAATGAGCTTCTTCACCAACCTCTATACCACCTCCCACTCTCAAGCCCCAAATTCCACCACCAGCCACCTAACAATGTCGCATACCCTTTCTGACTCCCAAAGAGACGGACTGGACATGCCCCTTGAGATGGGGGAAATCAAAATGTCTATATTCTCCCTCAAGCCTTTTAAGGCTTATGGAAATACATCATATGGAATGTTAGAGGTGGGAACAATGTTGAATTCAAAAGGCACTGTATGGAGATGGTCAAGTTGCACAAGCCAACCATGCTTGTTCTGTTGGAGACCAAAATGGCCGACCACAAGAAACTGGCTGAGGAACTTCAGTTTGATCTGATAATCCAATCGCCGTCCATCGACCTATCTGGGGGGATTGTGATTATGTGGAAGGAGGACAACGTTAGTGTAGATGAGGTGGCCACCACCCCTCAAGGTATCCATGCCATAGTGAAGGTACTCTCTAACTATACTTCTTGGTTATTCTCTACTATTTATGCTAACAATAGTTTAGCAGATAGGAAACTCCTCTGGGAGAACTTAATTACAATATCCAAAACTCTCACAAAAAACTAGTTTGTGAGAGGAGACTTCAACGAAGTCTTGAAAGCTAGGGACAAATTTAGGGGTAACCCGATAAACCCTAGTCGCAACAACCTGTTCTTGAATTGTATTAATGAATGCAAACTATTAGACCTAGTCTACAAAGGTAGCAAATTCACTTGGTCTAATAAAATATATATCAACAGGGCCTCTCTGATCCTTGAAAGAATAGATAGGTGTTTTGCCAATTAGAGTTGGATCTCACAGTACCCTGAGGCTACTATGTTGCACATACCTAGGACCCACTCTGACCACTGCCCTATCCAAGTTATCGTGAAAGGGAAACCCTCCAATAACTTGACTAGACCCTTTAGGTTTGAAACTATGTGGGCTATCCACCCAATTTTCCCCAGCATCATCAATGAGGCCTTCATTGTAAATTCCACCCTTCTCCAATCCACTGAGTCCTTCAAGAGAATTGTGACCCAGTGGAACAGAGATACCTTTGGTAACATTTTCCATAAGAAAAGAAGAATCTTAGCAAGAATTGCAGGAATCCAAAGATCCCCTAACTATCAATTCATCAGCTACTTGTTAAACCTAGAAAACAACCTTATTAGTGAGTTAGACTTAACCCTTAGAAATGAAGAGGACTTCTGGAAGATCAAATCTAGGATTAACTGGCTTCATGAAGGGGATGCCAACACCAGATTCTTCCACACTTCCACTCTTAATAGAAGAAGAAGAAGAAGAAGAAACAGAATCCTCTTTCTCAAAGATGAGAGTGGGAACTGGCTCTATGACCAAAAAGATATCTAAACATCCATAATGAGCTTCTTCCCCAACCTCTATACCACCTCCCACTCTCAAGCCCCCATTTCCACAGCCAGCAACCTAACAATGTGTCACGACCCAAAATCCATTAAGGTCGTGATGGCGCCGGACACCACTATCAGGCAAGCCAACACTAAATAGTTAATTAAATTCTCATTTTAGTAGCCAACGGGTCGTCTCGAGAGGTGCAGCTCACCTAAGTCCTCATATCAACCATGATGCGGCGCCAAGCGGGGTCACTAGATGTACATGTACCTGTGCAACAAAATACACAGCAAGTGTAGTATGAGTACGAAAATAACGTGTACCCAGTAAGTATCCCGCCTAACCTCGAAGAGGTAGTGACGATAGGTCGACTTTGACACTTACTAGAGGTCAAATTAATATAATCAAGTGTGATGTCAAACATGGAAGTTATAATCAAATAACAAACAACAACAGGAAAGGACAACTTCTTCCATAAATTTATAAATCACAGTTTTCGTTATTCCAATTAGCAACTTATATCTTAAGGCAATTTGAATAGTTCAAATCACAGATGATATCCAGCAAATATCATGCGCAGGAAAAGCCGAGGGTCGAACGACCCGAACCAACAATAATAAAATGTGCATTGCCGAAGGGTCGAACGGCTCGAACCATAGATGTATCTATTTACCCCGCTCGCGAATTATACATGTGACGCGGTCACATATAAATAATAGAGTTACCCCGCTCACGAATTGTACATGCGACGTAGGTACTCGTAGATACACACATTCAAATAGTAAGTCCATACTTTATCAGGAAGACCATTACCCTAGGAAAGTGATAAATTCTCTTTTAAATGGTCACAAAGGTAGTATCTGAAACTTTTCTAGAAATTCATTTTCCATGTCCGCTACGGTTTTTAACACTTAAATTTCATCAATAAGGTTACAAATACGACAAATAAATCATGTTTTTGGGGTCTTAGACTACCCGGACATAAGCATAATAGTAGCTACGCACGTACTCCCGTCACCTCGTGTATACGTAGCCCCCCACAAACAGTAGCACATAATTAATTAATTCACTTAAGGGGGCAATTCCCTCTTACAAGGTTAGAAAGGAGACTTACCTCGTTCCGAAGTTCCATAACCGGCTACCAAGCCCTTTTGATGACTCAAATCGATGCACAATGATCCAAAACTAGCCAATAATTATGTGAAACCATAAATGTGTACTCAATTACTCATAACAATTCAATTTATAACGATTCCTAACCGCAAATCACAAAGTCGATAAAAATCACCCTCGGTCCCACGACCTCAAACTGCCGAACGACGAGTTAGATTCGAACATTCGAATCACTCAAAAAAATATCAAAACACAAAATTACCCTCGGTTCAAGCCTAAGAACTTCTTAACTTCCAAATTCGGCAAACGACGCCGAACCTACCAAACCACGTCTGAATGACCTCAGATTTTACCCACACGTCACAAATAACACCACAAATCTATTCCAACTTCTAGAAATCCATTCCGACCCCGATATCAAATGTTCCACTGCCGACAAAAATCGCCAAATTTTCAACTTTTGCCAATTGAAGCCTAATTCTTCTACGAACCTCCAAATTATATCCCGGACGTGCTCCTAAGTCTAAATTACCCACACAGCTATTGGAATCATAAAATTCAAATCCGAGATCGTTTACACATAAGTCAACATCATGTTGACTTTTCCAACTTAAGCTTATCTCACAGAGACTAAGTGTCTCAATTAACTCTGAAACCACTCCAGACCCGAACCGACTAACCCGGTATAACACAATATAGCTGAATAACATAAAAAGAATCAGAAATGGGCTATAACTCTCGAAACGACCATCCGGATCATTACACACCCACTCGTTTAATACAATAAAAAAATGGGTCGGGTCGTTACATTCAACAGTACACTGTCTCGTTTTACCAGCCACCTAACAATGTCTCATACCCTTTCTGTCTCCTAAAGAGACAGACTGGACAAGCCCCTTGAGATGGGGGAAATCAAAATGGCTATCTTCTCCCTCAAACCTTTTAAGGCTCCTGGTCCGGATGGCCTCCACCCTTTCTTCTACCAAAAGTACTGGAGCATTGTTGGAAACTTTGTCTCTGACTTTTGCAAAAAAAAAATGATTCTCTACTAACTCCATGGATGAGACCATGAACCAAACTCTACTCTGTCTCATCCCTAAATGCCCCCAAGCCTCCATGCTAAAAAGCTTCAGACCAATTGGACTTTGTAACGCAATCTACAAGTCTATCACAAAGATTATTATAGACAGAATCAAGCCAATGCTGCCTAATATCATAAGGCCTAGCTAGGCCAGTTTCCTTTCCAATAGAAGAGCCTATAACAATGCTATCATTGTGCAAGAGTGCATCACTCATCTTAGAAAAATGAAAGGGAAACAAGGGAACATGATCCTCAAAATTATCTGGAAAAAGCCTTTGACAAGGCTGGAATGGTTCTTCATCAGGGACACGCTCAATGCTTTCAACTTTCCCCCTAGGTTGACCCAGATCATTATGTCTTGCATTAGCTCTTCCAGCATCTTAATCCTTGTTAATGGAGCGAAGATTGAAGCCTTCAAGCCCTCCAGCCACATCAGACAGGGGGACCCAATATTCCCTTATCTTTTCATAATGTGTATGGAGAGGCTATCCAGGTCAATAGATAAGGCAGTTCTAGACAATCAATGGCAACCCATAAGTATCAGCAGGTCTGGTCCTAAAATCTCACACCTCTTCTTTATTGATGACCTCACCCTGTTTTCCAAAGCAAGCAACAGGATCTGCACCTCCATATACTCAATCCTGCAGTCTTTCAATGAGTGCTCAGGCCAAAAAACAAATCTTACTAAGTCAAGAGTACTCTTCTCCTCCAACACATCCCAGGACACCATGGAAAACCTCACCAATGCTATGTCAATCCAAGCTACCACCTCATTTGGTAAATACCTTGGTTTTTTCATCTTTCATAAAAAAGCCACTAGTGCAGATTTTCAGTTCATAATTGATAATATGCAATCCAAGCTGGCTGGCAGGAAAACCAGTTGTCTAAACATGACTGGCAGAACCATCTTGGCCAAGTCTTCCCTAAACACTATCCTTAACTATGTCATGCAATACATCAATTTTTCCACTACAATCACCAAATAAATTGATAGAATCCAAAGGAACTTTATCCGGGGCACAACCCCAGATAAGAAAAAATGCATCTAAGAAATTGGGTTAGAGTTACTAAAAAGAAGGCAGATGGAGGGTTAGGGCTCCAAAAAGCTGATTTGAAAAACAAAGCAGCCCTTGCAAATCTGGCCTGGAAGACTTATCACAACACAACTAGCTTATGGGCCAGAGTTCTCATCTCTAAACACTGTAATTGGAGATATACTCCTAGAACTCTTAGATACCCTAAATCCCCTACCTGACAATGCATCCTCAAGGGATGGGATACTTGGAAGAAGGCAAGTAGATAGGTAGTCCATAAGGGAAACAAGGTTAACTTCCTAAGTGATGCCTGGATCCCTAACCAGCCAGCAATTAGGGACATGATTGAAGGTCCCATTGCTCAGAATGATCTAATTGCCAAAATAGACACTGTCTACAAATCGAGGATTTGGGATCTTTCTACCATATCCATGGACCTTCTCCCAAGCATCTCCAACATGATCAATTCTGTTTTCATTCCCCTAAATCCTACCAAAGATGACAAACTAATTTGGGGATTAACTGCTAGTGGGTCTTTCACCAACAGCTCTGCTTACTCATTCCTTAGCAAAACCAAAACGATGTTGAAATAAAAGAGGAAAGAACTTTCAATTGGATCTGGAAACTTCGTACACCCAACAAAATCAAGGACTTCATCTGACTTCTTACCCCACAAAAGGTTACCTACTAGGGGGATACCTTCACAGAATTGGGGTTAACTGTAACCTACAATGTTGTTTCTGCCTCAATTTTGAAGAAACAAGTGACCACATCTTCTTTGATTGCATAAATGCAGTCCAGTTATTGCAAGAATTACTTTCTAGAGTCTCCATTGAGAGTAGGCAACAAAACCTCATCTTTTCACCCCAGCAATGCCACACCACTTGAAATACACTTAGGAAAAAAAATCCTTCAATGGCCACATTCTTTGGGTAAACATCCTCCCTTTGTGTTTCTTGCATGTTTAGCTATGAAGAAATCACAACTTGTTCAATAACAAAAAAGATAGAATCAACACTTCCAACACCATCTCTAAAGCTACTGAATATTTTATGTTGGTAAAAAAATACTTCCACCAAAATAACTCTCCAAATCACTGTCAAATGGGAGCCACCCAGAATAAGCTTCTATAAGCTGAATACGGATGGAGCTGCAAAGGGCAACTCAAGCATAAGAGGAAGAGGTGGTGTATTCAGAAATCATAGTGGGGATTGGATAATGGGGTATATGGAGAATATACCACATACAACAAACACTTTGGCTGAATTGAAGGCTCTCCTAAAAGGACTGTAACTTGCTGAACAAAACAATTGGGTCCCACTAGACATCAACACCGACTCGACCGCAATCATACAAATGCTAATTACAGGTAACCTTAACATATGATCCTATGATTTGTGATGCAGGTTATTAATACACAGGATGGGCAGAGTCGTGGTGAAGCACACATATAGGGAACAAAATATGGTGGCAGATGCAAAGGCAAATGAAGCAAGGAAGACAGTTTTTTTGGGTAGATCTAGCCTACTACCAGTTCCTCCGATGTTTGCTAATGATGTTTTTTGGCCAGACATCCTAGGAACTGAAGTTGTTAGGGATTTTATAGCATATAATATTGACACCATATCTCAAAACATTGCAATGTCGGGGGTTCTATAATACCGCAACAGTGACACTACTGTGTAATATATATTTTGTCTACTAGTAATATATAAATATCTATCTTTAACAGAAAAAAAAAGTACCTTAACTCTTCAAAATAAGTCCTCCACTTATTACTCTACTGCTTTTAGAAAGCACTTCTTTTTGTATTTTCAAGATAATATCCTTTTTTTTAGAAAGAATTTCTAACTTTTAAAAGTTTAGCCAATATAAGAAGTCAGTAATTTTCATTTCAATGAACTATGAGACAGCCACATGTAAAAAATTTATAGCAATGAAACTCTCTCTAGGATAACCAAGAACTTCAGCAATGGATAACCCACCCTCACCAATGGACAAAACACCTTCAATCATAGATTTTCCAAATCTAAGTTCAATGTAAATTGACAACATCTCTACAACCTCAAAATCACAATCCTATCGTAATGTACTCCTCTCAAATAATTTTCTGAATTCCTCTTTATCGGCTGCCACTACCTCTCTTACTGATCTTGATCTTATGGATGAGAGTTTAAACACAATTAACTCTGATGACTTCACCTATATCCTCTTCGGATAAATCACGACTCTACTCCCCTTGGAAATTTTCAATCATAGTTAAGGTCTTTGGGGAAAAGGTAAATCATCAACTCCTCCAAACGAAACTACAATCCCTATGGCAACCGACAGAGGCCCTCAATATTATGGACTTAGGCTATGATTTCTTCCTGATTAAATTTACTAAATAAGAGAATATGAATCTTGCCCTACATGATGGCCCGTGGTTTATACTAAACCATTTTCGTACAGTTAGACAATGGGAGCCCAAGTTTATTGCCTCCATGGCTCAGCTCTCCTACACTGCAATTTAGCTCCGCCTCCCCGAATTACCCACGGAATTTTACGACATGGAAATTCTATAAAGGGTTGGGCAAAAAATAGGAAAGTTGCTTAAAGTGGAATATTGCACCTCCTCCACTTTAAGAGGTCGCTATGCTAGAATCTGCATTGAAGTTCCAATTGAAAAACCTCTCAAAACCCACGTACTAATTGGTACCCATAGGCAGAGTATTTGGTATGAAGGCCTAAACCTTCTATGTACGAAGTGTGGCTGCTTCGGACATAAACCCAATGTTTGTCCATCACCCATCTTTGTTCCTCATCCATCTCCTACAATTAAGACATTAATTCCAAGCACTGAATTTTCTCCTTCAACTACTTTATCTCCAACCTTAGATGATGCCTTAATACCTGAAGCAAATCATGGAGAATGGAAGACAGTTACTTTTCCTCGAAGAAGATCCCCTCCTCACTCACGCACTGCTCAACCAACGGCAGGACGATCATCGCCTCCTAAGTCCACCGACCTCTCAAGCAGCAAATGGCAACAAAGTCATGCATCCAATGAGAATCATCCAAGTGTCAGCCTCCCAGGTAAGACGGTTCATGCAAGGGAGAAACCAGGTATGTCCTCTTCTAATCCATGTGTTACCCATAACAAAAGCTTGATTAATTTCCCTAATAGTACACTAGCCACAAAAAGCTCAATCATTACTACTAATACCCTATTACGCCCACCGTTATCCTATACACCATCTAATACAGAATCACCCACAACATCTTCTACAAGTGAGTACACGTGTCCCCACACCACCTCAAAATCTCTCCACATCAGCTCTAACGTGGGGCCATCTACTCCATCAGACCTCCAAATGACCAATTACCAAACCATGCAACACTCTAATACTACACAACCTTCAAACATTTGCACTATCACACACGTATTACCATTTTCCAATACTTATAATGATTACACTCCACCACCTCCACTCTTGTCCAATGGAATATCTAACCATTACTCCTTTACAACACTCAACCCAAATCTTCCTGAATTAAATAATCCGACAAACATCTCCCCAGAAGATTTGCACGTAACATCTCCATTACCCTCTACTCCTGACTCCATTTATCCCAATGCCACACCACACACATTGTCCTTACACGAGCACCCATATTCATCCTCCTCCTCAACCACCCTTTCATTCTCTTCAACAACTTCCAACTCTCTTACAACCGATCATGTCTTTCCCTCACCATCCCAATCAACCACCATACAATCAAATATACACATCTCAAACCCCTTACCCTCCTCCAATGCTGCCTCAGTCTTGGCTGGAGATGGGACTCCTAGGCCATGCTCTAACTTTCTCCCCGATGATAAACAATCAGGAATATCTAGTGATGATACAAAATCCAACAGACATTGCTCAGATAGTACTAGAAGGAATGCAACTCGGATGGGAAGTTTTCTCCCAAGTCCCCCAGTCCATGAATTGGTCGAACCCTCCACCAATTCATCCTCAGATGCCAATCACTCAGGGGGACATCCCATTTTACCCTCTCTAGTCATCAACTCAGACACCCACCCGTTGGATTCATCAACACACCACCTTCTACAATCCCATGCAACTTCCACCACCCCCTCCACTACCCCTTCTAGAGCATCTCCCACAAATATTTCCAACAAGTACATTTCATCTCCCGCTTTCTCCACGCACTCAGGAAACTTCCCAAGGGATGACACAAATGGGAATCTCAGCATTAGCAGAAGAACTAAGGGAGTCACGCACAGACCTCCTGGACCTCTCCGAAGACAATGTCTTAGTCCTCAAGGAGCAATATCAAAAATAGATCTACTTGAACTGTCCCCCAAATCTCAAAAAGTGTCTTCTCAAGTTACGTCCAACAATCAATCCCGACGTAGGCAAATTTGCACTGGTAGTCATTCCGACTCTGACTCCGGGGAATCAGACGATTCCTAGGGTTCATCCTCACTCAACCTCATCTTCACTTATGAACTTTCTTGTCTGGAATTGTCGAGGAGCACGTTCCCCAGATTTCAAGCGTAATTTTAGATCAGTCTTGGATTACCATCACCCTACTTTGGTAGTTCTCTTAGAAACTCACTTACCAGATCACTAACACTTGAGGGATGATTTCCACTTCACTGGGTTGGCTTCAGTAGGTGAAGAATCTAACCATACAGGAGGAATTGCTATTCTTTGGGATGACCAAATTCTAAAAATAGAAGAAGTGGCTCTTACTAATCAAGAATTGCATTGCATGGTTGAGGTATGTCATCTTGCAAAATCTTTTCTTTTCTCTGCCATTTACGCAAGCACTGACTTGCATGAAAGGAAAATTTTATGGAACAATTTAAAATTCCTAGCTACAAATTATACGGGTCCTTGGCTACTTGGAGGAGACTTCAATGAAGTCACTAGTGCACATGAAAAGTTTGGAGGTAGACCTATATCAAATAATAGACTAGATGATTTTGTTAATTGCTTAAAATACTTGCCATCTTTTGGACCTAGGCTATTATGGTAGTAAGTTTACGTGGACAAATAATCGTCATCACAAACACTCTATACTCCAACGACTAGATAGGTTATTGGCTAATTACCAAGAAATTGCCTACAGGTGCCAGTAGGTAAAGTACCTACAATTTTATTAAATTATATCGCACGATGGAAAGCGATAAAGCGATCTCATAATTAATTTATGTGCATTAATAATATTAAAATTACTTACATAGTTAAATTTCTCTAATTAATAAATATTGATTGATGATACTTATTATGATAAATTATTAAATTTATCGTGTAAACATTCACTATACTATCAGTATATATAACTTAAGTTCTAACATATTACATACTGCTACCAGGGGCGGCCCAACGAAATTTGTGGCCTAAAGTCGATCATTAGGAAGAGGCCCAAAATTTATTTAATAAAATTATATAAATTTATGATTTCTTTTCTTTTTGTTATTAATAATAGTTTTATGGACCGTCTTGTACGTATTTTGTCCCTTCACTCGGTTACCTGGTAGCTTCCACCATCGAAGATATTTAGTAACTCTACTCACCAAGGTTTAAAATTTTTTTATAAAAAATATCTGCAGTTAAGAGAGCGTTTTTATAAGTTTGCAGCATCTAATGATCATAATTTTATCTATTAAAGTAGATTTTAAAATAAGTTTATACATTTGAAATAGTTCAAGTTTATTTGAATTAAAAAAATGCCTTGATATACTCTTTATAAGAAAAAATTTACTTTAAAAGAAATTACAAGAGGTTTTATTTTTATTATCAATGTCATCGTCAAACTGTTATTTTATCATATTGTATGTTTATTATAAAATTCAAGTATTTATCTAAATAACCTCTATTTTTTCTAAATAACTTTTATATTAAGAAAAACATAAATCTAGTATCTTTTTTTATAATAATAATATTTTAATAATATAAAATTATATAATAATGAAAAATTGGGGCCTTCAATTAGGGGGCGTAAAGCAGTTGCTTTAGCTGCCTCCCCCTTGGGCCGTCACTGACTGCTACTCCTTTGTTTCACTTTATTTGACACGGTTAGGTACGAGGGCCAAAGAATTTAATTCTTGGTGTGACTACGAACTTAAATTCTTCAAGTTTTTGAAAATAAAATTTATATATTTAAAATTACATTAAAAAAATTATAGATCAAAATGATAAGTAATTCAAAATATTTAAATAATATTTAAGACACATGGTCAAAGAAGAATATTATTTTGACTCTTCAAATAGGTGTACCAAATACACACAAAAGGAAGTATTAATTATATAATCAGTAGGTAAACACCTACCGCCAACGCAGTACCACGCTAGAAGGTACGATAAAAATATTGTATGCTCATGTAATTATCTAATGAGCAAAGCAAAAAAATTTAATTTATGAATTCTGGACTATAATTTATTTATTTTATTTAGTGAGCTGATCTTAAACGTAATATAGAGTTTGAATTAAAGTTATCGACTTGCTCATGCGCATGAGTTTACTAGGAGTAATAACTTATCTTCTCTTGACGCGAAAGTCGGACCTCAAGACTTTTATGCGACATCCTCTTTGCTCGACCGGGGCTCTTTTAGTGTTCAATGTGTCAAATTATTTAAATTAACTATATATTCTCAAGATATATACATATAAATATATAATTTTTGTCGAGGTTTTTGGGATCCGTTTACCCCTCAATATTACACGTAGGTCCGTGTCTACACCAATTTTTACCCTTAAAATCTCATTTTTTTTGTTTCACAAATATATATTTATCATCCATATATTATGGGTATTTGTGGCTCCAAAAACATCCTCCTCCTCCTATCATCGTCAACATACACCACAATCCAACAACACCTGCTGTAAACCAGACACAATATCCTACAAATTCTGTTATTCTTAAAAATCAAAACAAACCAATTAAATTGAAGGATGCTATTTTGTAAGCTCGAAATAAGAAGAACCTAAGTCAAGTTCAACTTGCTAAAGTATATATATATTCTTCTAAAAAAAATTAGTGTCTTATTCCGTGTTCAGTACTCGTTTTGGTGCTTGATTAATCCGTATAAACACCGGAAAGTTCCACCTCGTTGTAATAAAGTGCTCCATACCAAAATTAGTTCATACTCAGGCTCGAACCCGAACAATTTGTGACCTCTCCTTCTTAAGTTGTTGATTGCTAATTCTGAATAAAATAAATTTGATAAATACATTTATTTTTGTTTTGTAGAAATTAAATGTGAAGCCACAAAAGATTCAGGAATACGAATCCGGGAAGGCAATTCCAGGTCAAGTGACCATCTCTAAGCTGGAGAACATTCTTGGAGTGAAACTTCAAGGTAAATGGGAAATATTTAAATATTAAAAATTAAAAAGTAGAAATCTTAATTCCTTAATTTCAAGTTATAGCTAAAGTTGGAATACTTTATTAACTTGATTATTAATTTGCTATATTGGAGTGTGATATGCATGTTGTTTTTTATGGATAGAGTTTCAATATCTATATCAAACCTATTTTAATTTTAGTTTTTTTTTACCTGGTTTAGTTTAATGTAGATTTTGATCTTACTTAGTTGATCTTCTTTCATGTGTAATTTTGGTGTATTAATTATTATTTTTTAAGGATTTTTTATATTTGTTAAATGTAACAAATCCATAGACCACTTACGGTTGAACTGGAAAGAGAATTCTATGCGAAACTTGTCTTAAGCAAATTCTATATCGCAGGGACGTACGCAGAACTTTATATAAGTGGTCTCGTATTTACATAAATAAAAAAACTATTATTTTATTTTACTTAAACCTCCGTAGCCTCAAATTTTTACCAAAAATACTCCTCAAAAATATAATGTCTAGATACAGATTCGAACCAACGACCTTTACAAGCCCAAATAAAAGCTTGACCAACGGTTCAAGAAGCACTATCTACCAAGAAGCGGTGTTTACTATATATTATTTTATTTTTACAGAATATTAGTATAAGTATTTAATATATTTATTCCGGCGCCGCTTCCACACATGTACATCCGTCCGTGCTATATTGGAATCAAAACAAAAAGATCAGGAGTCATATAAAGGCGAGTTCAGGATTCAGTTGCAGATCAAAGTGTTAATTTTTTTTTAATTTCAGATTTATACAAGACTAAGTTGAGGGAGGATATCAAGAAAGCTCGAGAAAACATGTATATGACTCAAACTCAACTTGCTAAGGTATATCTGATATTTAATCTGCATCTTAAATAGACAAAAAATTTGGTAGGATTTAAAATTTAATTTATAAGCTGATAGTGTAAATTTGAACATGCATTTTTCTGTAATTATTGAATTTTTAGACGAATATATATGATTTAATTGAATACTCTTCATTGCATGCGACTCCATAACTGCTACCATAACATGTTAGTTATTATTTTTATCAGATTGCCGCTTAATAATATTTATCAAGAGATTTATCTGTAATTATTACACTATCAATTCATAAAACTTAAAATTTAAAACTCAGTTTGATAACTAATTACCAACGTTGTTGTTATGTGCAAAAGCTAAAAGTGAAGGTGCAAATCATTCAAGATTACGAGAATGGAAAGACAATCCCAAAACAATTCATCTTTCAATTGGAGAAAGCTCTTCGGTTGAAACTTCACTGAAACAAATAAGGAGGGGGGGGGGGGGGGGGGGGGGGGGAGGAAGATTCAATATTTCTTTCACGTCGTTCTTTGACTAAGTACATGTGCGGCACTTAACAACTTGCTCGCGATTTTGCACAACTTGCTCATATTTCTTGTTATGCCAAGTCAGTCTTACTACACTAAAGATCGCTAAGAGAATGTTAGAACACAAGAAAATTGTCAAAGGAAGCTTTTGTATTAGAGAGAACTTGATTGTTTTGCTTGGTGAATTACAAATAATGGATGAGCCCCTTTATACACTAGTCTTCTAGGGGCTAGAGTGTAAATATTAATTGTTATACAAGTCCTTAATATTTACAAGATAAGGGTTTTCTCTAGAACTCTCTACAGACCTAGAATATTCCAAGGACTTTTATAGCAAATCCATAGGGATCTAGGGTCTGCCTAAGGAAATGTCCATACTCATCTAGAATCTTCTCACAAATGCTAGCATTCCTCTTATGTAAGCCTCCGCGTGACATTAATATACGCAAGTGGTACCTACGTAGCATGATCAGTGGCGGACCCAAGTGGTGGCTAGCGGATTCAACTGAACCTACTTCACCAACAAATAATACTGTGTATATGTGTAAATTAGGATTAAAGTTGTGTAAATTTTGTATAAATATTTATTTGAACCCACTTGACAACTACAATTTTACTACTACAGTTATATACTTCTAAGATTGAACCCACTTACACAGGGTCCGCTACTGAACATGATGATGTGGAGGATCATGACAATATGTCTGTCTATTTGCCAAACTACTTTGAGTGACAACAAGTTCATTTGTAGTCCACAACAGAGCAATGAATGGTGTTGTTATAACTAGATTTATAACTATGGTTACATGGTCACTGAATTTTATATAAAATTCAGTGAACAATGTGTATTGTTATTAAGAGTAATAATAATTAGAGTAATTTTATGTGTATTTGTGCGTCCACACCCACAAATAAGTAAAGGATATAAATTATTTGTGTTCGAGCACTGGAAACATCCGCTAACACTTGCATTAGGGTATTTCGTCTACGTTTGTGTCGGATCAAAATAAGAAAACGAATAGAATATAAAAGATAGTGCTTAAGGCTAAAACTCAATGATTTTTGAACCTTATCTCTTCGCAATAGTAACTTGTCACTGTTGATACCCAATTTTTCCTCAAAATATTTTAAAATTGCATATATATCTTCAAAATCATGTATCATTCGCAATTGATATTTTTTCATAATTTTCCTATATTTTTATTAATTTATCCAACATTTTATTTCCAGTAAATAATTATAAAATGGCATTGCAAATAATTTCAAAAGTATTTTCTTGGTTTCATTAATTGTTTAGGGTCCTACTAAGACCAAATTATTTCACAATTAGCCAAATTATCATCTTTTGGCTATAATTGCAATGACTTTGTAATTATAGCCCAATCATATGATTTTATGCTATTTTTATCCAGAAATTAATTATTTGTATCTTAAAATACTAAATAAATCATTGTTAACTATTTTCTATGCAGGAAATTTATTTTGTACAATTATCAGCTATTTTATAAATTGTTTTATTTAATTTAATTGGGTATTTCACAACTAGCCACTTTTATTTCAATTATAGCCTAATTAATCAAGACCCCAACCCAATTAAAATGGCCCAAAGACCCCAAGCCCAACACCTAAATCCTACCCGACCCAATCTATGTTTAATCTGGACTGTTGATCAATTTTGATCAATGGCCCAGATTCACCCTTTCCTTAATTAATCCTAATAGACTACCCCTTCCCCTCTCATTTACCCCTCTCATTCCCTCCGCCGTTACATCTCTCATCTCTCTCAGAACTCTCTCTGCTAAACCTAGCTCCTCTCACCGGCCGTCGACTTGCCGGTGACCATGGTGATCTCACCACCCTCCCAACCTCATGGCTCTCTTCCTACGCCGGGTATCACTGCCTTGAGGTCCTCAAGGGAACTAGAAGGTGGTTCACTCACCTCCCAAGGATTTTTCATGACATTCTCAGGCCGTTCATGGCCGTCCGAGTAAGACTCTACCATCTCCGGCTAGAATCTGTGGCTTTAGGTCGGTTCTCTTTCTCTTTGGGTTATCTCTATGAAACCCTAATTGTCAAATCTTGATTTTCTTAGATCTGTAATAGATCTGGACATATTATGAGTTATTTTCACTGTTTCCCTAAAAAAGTTTTCCGATTTTTCAAAATAACTCTTCATCTTCAAGTTAGGGTTCTTCACCCCTTCTCAAAAATGGTTGTCCTTCTGATTTTCAATGTTATTATATGGTTTCCATCATGTTTAAACGTTTATCTTAGTTTCTCTCTTTTTTTATCTAAGTTATTATGCTAAAGCCTTAAGTTTCTTGGTTTTTCATCTGTGATTCTGAGTCCGTCTTTGAGTATATGTTTGATTAATTTGCATATGTGTTCGTTTCTCATGAATATTCTATGATTATGTGATTTTTACCCTATGTTTGCTTGCTAGGGTTTCTGATTTCGATTATTCCTACTTGTTCTATGTTTATTCCCAGAGATTTGTGCTAAGTTCCGATTTTCTGTGATTCTACTCTGTTTTCTTCATCAATATTTCTGATTCTTCATTTATTCTGCCTCTATCACGTTTATTCTATTAATTTAGACTATGCTCTATATGAGCCCTAATTTTTATATGATTTTTACCCTACTCGGCCTCTTAGAGTTCTGATTTGTGGCTATCATGTGTTTATTATGCTGATTCTCATAGAGTCATCCTAAATCAGTACTACTTTCTATTTGTGAGTCGCTAAAACTTTGTGATTGATTCTTCATTGATCTCGCATGATATTCTCTACTAATTTAACTTTGTGAGATATCTTTTGACTTTATTTTATGGTCAATTATGCTGTTAATTGATTTTGAGCATTTTCTTTAACTAAGGTATGCTGATTTCCTGCTTGTATCATGTCTTCCCGTTCATTTGAGATATTTTCCTTTGATTAATACTGATTCCCTGTAATTGATACCTCACTCTAGTGATTTCCTTACTAATTTCCGTATTTTTTGTTATTTTTGCCTTATTTTCATGGCTGATTCTGCTGTCAAAATAATTCATGTATATTTTCCCTAAATATAATTTCTGAACCTAGTCAATATTACATGCTGAAGTTACTTCCTTATTTGTTATACTCTGCCTTATACGATTTTCTTTCCTTATTTTATCACTATTTATTACTATTTGAGTCCAACTCCTTAATTAAAGGAAAATCTTATACTGATTTGATTCTAATTGGTACATGTTTCTATAATTGTTACTAACTATGATTCTTGCCTTATTCTCTACTTAGTTTTTTTAACTATAAATACCCTACTTTTCACTAGCACAGACACGAACACAGATTGTTCAAAAACTCTCTCTCTCTCTCTTACATAAAAGTTCCCTTCTGCTCTCTTTTCTTTGGCTACTATACTCTTTGGTTCTTCACTTTGTGTTTGCTCTCTTCTACACTGGTATGTCTTAATTTCAATTTAAGTCTCAAAAACAACATGTTTATTTTGCTACTTCAATTCATTCTCTTTCTAGTCTGTTTTTACTTATGATTTTGTTGTTCAACATGCATCTAGTATGTCTACTTTATTGCTTATCAACATGCTTCTAAATGTGTCCCCTCCCTTAGACTCAGCATGTTTATAAAATGTTATCCCCTTTTAGACTCTACTTCAATTATGTTTCTCTGATTACTAGGCTTTTTCTGTGGTAAAACAATATGTACCTTATGATTACTTGGTTCTGTGTAAGTTTGAAATACATGCTAAGTTTGAAATACATAATACCTTAATCTCTTGAATCCCCTTAGGATTTCTTTGATTCTGAACCTATGTGTGACTCTGCCTACTATGTGCTTACCCTTATATACTCTATACTTGTCCCCAATTCCTCATTACCCTGTTTGTGGTTGCTGAACTTGTCTTAGTTCTTTGTTCTATGTGTGCTACTGAACATGTTCTGATCATGAGATTGGTATGTTGTTTGTTCTGATTGCCCTACTCTTTTTAAATTGTTTCCTCTATTGTTTTTGCAAAACTCATTTCAAACCAGTCTTTCTTGTTTAAACTGTTTTCCTACTAAAATCTTTTCAAGACTATGTCAAGCACTCTCACTTTACTCTTAGACATCTAAGTTCTGCCCCTCTAATGTGTGACTGCTTTGGAATCTCTATGAGATCCCTCTGAACTCTGATGTATTAGAGCCGGCCCTTCCACACTGCACTTACTCAACTATGGTTATGAAATCTGGGTGTGAGCACTGCCCGAGATCCCTTGAGGTCCTTAGAGAACTCTGACACACCCGGATTATGTGAAAGGCTGTGAAATACCACCTGGCATTGGAAACTCTGGAAATTTGGGCCTATTGGTAGGCTCCCTATAGTGTAACTTCTTATTTTTCTTATCTATTTATGTAATTCATTCAATATTGGTTTGTAATAATTTATTGTAAACAAATATTGGGGATGGATAGTGAAAAAGGGGAAGGGTAGCTATGCATGGTATATCAAAGGGTAGAAACCATGCTCTTAGGTTTACATTTCTTTTGTGCGCGATAGAATTCATGTTTAGGACTAATACGTGCGAAGCATATCATGCATTAGATACCATGCCTCCCAGGTTTCATGTATACTGTTTTCAACATCTCATTTTGGCGCTATTATTTTATCACTTAGAAATCCTTTCTTTAGGATAAATGACAACATTGACACAAACTATGCATATTTTGAGACCATGTCTAATGTTGTAACCTGTTGTGCATTTAGAAATCATGCTCTAGGAAACTCTGCAATCATGATGTGCATTTAGAAATCCTACTTTTTAGGAATTCTGCATATAAATCACTCTGCCTTATATATGCGTATTAGATACCATGTTTAGGATCTTATTCGTACTCGCTCAATTACACCTAGTTTAACTACTGATGCATGAAGGAGGATATAAAAATAGTTTCACTCTGTTTCCAGATAACTGGCAATAATCCTGTATTTTTGCAACACCTAGAACAACATGTTTAGGTAAAACAAGTTATAACAGTTTTTCCTTAATAATTGTGGTAACTACTGTACACTGTCCCACGCCTAGGCAAGCCTTAGGTGATTAAAATGGGAAACTGCCTCTTTGTGTTAGTTGCTTAATGCTTAACAGACTTAAAATCAGTAGGCAAACTGGTTACGCCCCTGTTTCTGAGTTATAAAATAAATCTGCATATCTCTTGTGTTCTGATACTCACCTAGATATCATGTCCAGGGATCCTGTTTAATAATACTACCCTTATTTGTGTTTGAGTCGTGCTGCTTATCTGCATTATATGTGGAGGTAAACCTGAGCCTCTTATTTGCTCCTTCCTGTTTATTTGCTGAAGTCCTATGTGTTATTTTTTGTCGCCTTAGTATTTTCTCCTTTAAACCTTAGGGGTCTGTCTAGAACTGCCTATAGGTAGAGGTCCTAAATTCCTCCAGGGCCATTAAGAAGGACGGCTAACAACACGCAATAGAGGTCGTTAATTAAAATTTTCTTAAATAACCGCTAAAAGGTGGGAAAGGGTATATATGGATATGATGACCGGTGCGCTAATACTACGTGTAGCCCCTTTTCTGAGGAGTGATTACCGGGCATTGTATCTGATCCTATAGGATAAAAAACCTAGGACTCCCCCCTATCATTTACATATGTGTCTAGACTATAAATCTATCAAAAACCTTATCCTTAGGATTTAATCTTTTCAAGTGTGATTTCACATGTGTGCTTAGACTGCAAACTCTTTCAAAACCCTTACTTGTTTAAACTTTAATTGTTTATTTTCTACTTGCTTAAGTCACAAAGTTGTTTGGCCAGGAACCACAGTTGTGGACTCTGAGGGGTGCATAAAACCTTCCCCTTGGAATAATTTCAATCCCTTACCTTATCTCTGGTTATCCAAATCCGTGTTTGTAAATGACCCTTAGTAGGTGCCCTAACGCACCTTAATCCGTTAGGTGGAGACTCTCTGATTCCTTGCATACCCTTTTCCCAAAAGGAAACGAGTTGTCCCAATAATGTCAAGAACCCTGATCGATATGAAAGGAGGAGTAAAAAAGGGGGCGCGAAAGTCACGACCCCAAACACTTAGTCGTGATGACGCCTGTCGTGGAATCAGGCAAGCCACACATTTCGTTGAAGCAAAGTTTATTTTTCAGAAAATTTATAAATTCAGAAGCAAAAGTATCGATAATAATCTATTTGAAAGCCTAACATCATTATAACACAATTTAAAATCCAATCCAAGATCTAGTGTCACCAAGCCACGAGCTACTATAAATACAATGTCGAAATGTAAAGCTGACATAATGATGTCTAGAGAAAACGAAATACAATAGGAAGATAAAAAAGGAGAAATCGAGGCTGCGATCGCCAGCTGCTACCTCGAAGACTCCAGGGAACTTTGTCAGCCAATCAACCACTGTTACCGGGCCTCGATGAACCTGGATCTGCACACAAGGTGCAGGGGGTAACGTGAGTACACCAACTCAGAAGTAACGAACCCAACTATGGGCTGAGAGGTAGTGACGGACTAAACCTCATCAATTACAATAAACAACGTACAGAAGTTAGGCATGTTCACAATATATTAGGATATGAAACAAAATATTACAGGTATGACCAGTATACTCTACATGCCAATATATATATACCAGTGTGGAAATGAACACATCGCTCACAACCCTCACAAAGGATTCCACTCAGTACTGTATATGGCTCTCAGCCCCAGGGAAGATCCATCCCGGAATGTACATGAACACCGATGACTATAGTCACTTAGTACTGAGGAAAAGGCCAATCCAGTCCCACAGAGAAGATCCATCTCCGGAATACAACACTCGGACACGATCCATCCCTCACATATCATTAACTTCGGACAAGATTCATGTCCAGGGACGATCCATCCCTCACATATCATCAACTTCGGACAAGATCCATGTCCAGGGAAGATCCATCCCTCAATATCAATGCTCTCACTGGGGGTGTAAAGACTCTGGCGGGGATCCTATTAGCCCGGATCCTATTAGCCTAAGCGTTATATCAAGCCAAAGTTGGATTGATCAGAGTATCTCTGCGGTGTGCAGTCCAATCTCGTAATTGTCTCAATAACAGGCTGTCGGCCTCACTCAGTGACTCTCCAGTATCGCTCACATGAGCTCACTGATGCATGAATTAACCCGAAACAATGATAAATATATAAAATTAGCAATTACCGTGACCGAGGAATGAAATGATATGCTATGACATGACTGAGTATACGAAATCAAATAAACACATAAGGAGACAGTAATATACGACCACTCAGGTCTCAGCATTTTCGGCGTGAAGCCCTAGCATTTGACTTAGCATGATTTCTAGCATGTTCACATTAACTACATCAATAAAAGTGCGGATATTAATCCGTAATAACTACTAGACGGTTCCATGGGATGATCCATGCCACAAAGGTGCACGCCCGTCACTTGGCATGTGCGTCACCTTAATTATAGTCATATATCATATAGTTCGGGGGTTCGAACCCTCAGAACCCAAGTTTGGAAACGTTACTTACCTCAAAACTGGCTAAAATCCTAGCCCTCAATGACTTTGCCTCTAGAGTTGGCCTCCGATTGCTCCAAATCTACCAAAAATCATATTTATATCATTATTATATGTCAAGGAACGAAGCCCATTCGAAAATTATCAAAATTAACCAAATATTCCGAAATTGGCCAACCCGACCCCCGGGCCCAAGTGTCTCGGAATCCGATAAAAGTTACATAATAAGAATTCTCATCCTCCCACGAGTCTATACATACCAAGAACATCAAAATCGGACTTCAAATGATCTCTCAAATCCCAATTAAAGGTCTCCAATTACAAGCCCTAATCCCCCCAATTTTTGTCACTAATTTCCATAATTTTCACCCCCAACCAGTCAAATAATCACATATAAATGAGTTTCAAGTCCAAAAGTATTACCTCCACGAAGGACCCTCGAATGTCCTCTTCAAAACCCTCCAAAAAGCTTCAAATCCGTATAAAAATGGTGGAAAAGTGACCAAAATTCGCTAAGGGTTCTATTTATATATTCTGCCCAGCGATGACCGCACCTCCACTCTATTTATCATACCTGCGCAATTTCACTTAAAAGAACCAATTCCGCACTTGCGACTCACCTACCGCACCTGCGACTTCGTAGGTGCGGCCAGTCATCCGCACCTACGACCTTACACCAGCCTGGCCATTCCGCATTTGCGACCCACATACCGCACCTGTGACTCCGCAGGTGCGGCCAAACCTCCGCATCTGCGGTCTTCCTCTCCCTTATCCATTTCTTCTTCTGTGATCCCTCGTCCGATTCTGTGGACTCGCACCTGCGGTCCTCTATCCGCAGGTGCGGAAACACCAGAAGGCTTCACACCAGCAGTTCAAAAATGCCAAAAACCATGTCGATAACCATCCGAACTCATCCCGAGGCCCTAGGGACCTTAACCAAAAGTACTAAAAAGTCTTAAATGATCACCTGGACCTAGTCAAACCCTTCGAACACCCAAAATAACACCGGAACATCAAATCAACCCATGATTCAAGCCTAAGGATTTCAAACTTTCCAAAAATCACCCACGATGCTGAAACTACCCAGAACTCGTTCGAATGACCTAAGAATTTGCACACACATACAAAATGACGCTAAGAATCTGTTCCAACTTCCGGAAATCCATTCCGACCCCGATAGCTAATTTTTCACTGCCGACCGAAAATTGCCAAAAACTCACTTTCGCCAATTCTAGCCTAATTCTACTCCGGAACTCAAAACCACATTGCGAACACACTCCTAAATCCCAAATCACCTAAAGAAGCTATCCGAGCCATAAAATCTACATTCCGAGGTCATTTACCTATAAGTCAACTCCCGATTGACTTTTTCGACTATTAAGCCAATTTAAGAGACTAAGTGTCTCAATTCTCACCACGACCCCTCCGAACCCGACCCAACTGACCCAACAGATCATGAATAGGTTAAATAACATATGATAAAGCTGAAACAAGGGAAACTGGTCTAATCTCACGGAACGACCGGTCGGGTCGTTACATTCTCCCCCTCTTAAACAAACGTTCGTCCTTGAACGGGTCTAGAAACATAACTGGAGTCTAAAATAACTGAGGATATCTGCTCCGCATCTCCCACTCGGTCTCCTAGGTGGCCTCCTCCACCGGATGTCCTCTCCACTGCACCTTGACTGAAGCTATATCCTTAGACCTCAACTTTCTGACCCGTTGACCCAAAATAGCCACTGGCTCTACCTCATATGACATATCACCCTCAAGATGTGCTGAAGTCCAAAACATGAGACGACCCTATGAAGCACCTCAAAAGGCCCAATAAATCGGGGACTCAACTTTCCCCCCTTCCCGAACCGCATAACACCCTTCATGGGTGACACCTTCAGCAGTACCTTCTCCCCAACCATGAAAGACACATCCCAGACTTTCCATTCTGCATAGCTCTTCTGCCTAGACTGCACCGTGCGAAGCCGCTCATGAATTAACTTCACCTTATCCAACGCATCCTGTACCAAATCTGTGCCCAAAAGCCTAGCCTTACCAGGCTCAAACCAACTAATCGGAGATCTAAACCTCCTACCATATAAAGCCTCATACGGAGCCATATGGATACTCGACTGATAACTATTATTATATGCAAACTCTGCGAGTGGCAAAAACTGGTCCCATGAACCCCTAAAATCAATGACACAAGCACGCAACATGTCCTCCAAAATCTAAATAGTAAGCTCTAACTGCCCGTCAGTATGAGGATGAAATATTGTGCTCAACTCAACCTAAGTACCCAACTCTCTCTGCACGATCCTCCAAAACTGAGATGTGAACTTAGTACCTATGTCAGAAATGATAGAAACTGGAACACCATGCAACCGGACAATCTCTCTGATATAAATATCAGCTAACCGCTCTGAAGAATAAGTAGTACTAACAGGAATGAAGTGCGCGGACTTGGTCAACCAATCCACAATAACCCATATAGCATCGAACCTCCTCGAAGTCCGTGGGAGCCCAACTACAAAGTCCATGGTGACCCGCTCCCACTTCCACTCTGGAATATCCAACCTCTGATGCAACCCACCTGGTCTCTGGTGCTCATACTTGACCTACTGACAGTTGAGACACCGAGCTACAAACTCAACAATATCCTTTTTCATATGCCTCCACCAATAATGTTATCTCAGATCCTGATACATCTTCGCGGTACCCGGATGGATGGAATACCGCGAGCTATGAGCCTCTGCTAGAATCAACTCTCGAAGCCCATCCACATTGGGCACACAAATCCGACCTTGCATCCTCATAACCCCATAATCACCAATCACTACATTCCTGACATCACCTCGCCGGAACTTGTCCTGAAGAACGAGCAAGTGTGGGTCATCATACTGGCGCTCTCTGATCCGGTCATAAAGAGAAGACCTGGAAGCTACACTAGACAACACCTGGTGCGGCTCCGATAAGTCCAACCTCACAAACTGACATGCTAAGGCCTGAACATCAAGTGTTAATGGTCTCTCTGCTGCTGGTAGATATGCTAGACTCCCCAAACTCTATGCTCTGCGACTCAAGGCATCGACCACTACATTGGCATTCCCCGGATGGTACAGAATATTGATGTCATAGTCCTTGAGAAGCTCCAACCATCTCCTCTGACGCAAATTCAAATTCTTCTGCTTAAACAGATGCTGCAGACTACGGTGATCAGTAAAAACCTCATAATGTACCCCATACAAATAATGACGCCAAATCTTCAAGGCATGAACAATGGCTGCTAGCTCGAGATCATGTACGGGATAATTCTTCTCTTGAGTTTTCAACTGGCGCGAGGCATAGGCAATCACCCTACCCTCCTGCATCAAAACACAACCAATGCCTATCCTCGAGGCATCACAATTAGGAGTGTTCATAAAAACCCGAAAAATCGAACCAAACCGACCAAAACAACCGATACTTTATAGGTTTGGTTTGGTTTTGGTTTTGAATTTCAAAAACCAATCAAAGTTGGTTTGGTTTTGGTTTTGATCAAAAAATAAACGGAAAAAAACTGAACCAAACCGACTATAGAAGTAGTTATTTAAATTTATTATTACACATTTATATATGTATATTATTATATAGAGTTTCTAAAATGTTATGGTACATATTAGTCATTTGTATTTTAAGTCTAGTTCTTTGCTATTACAATAATCTAATTTTTCGCATTTACATTCTAGTTTGATTGGTAAATTGCTTTTACTAAGTACAAGAATTATTTCATGTTAAAAATAATCGATTTTTAATTGACTCAAATTATTCATCACTATTTGATTCATTTATCATTAATATATCATGGTAAATGATAGATTTCTCACAAGAACAATTGGTTTGTTAGTGTTACGTTGAAAATGTAGTCGCCGTGGAATATGTGTTTGGTAGTGTATGTCTCATATTTAAGAAAAACCTGATAAAAAACCGAAAAACCAATAAAAACCAACAAAAACCGAATCGCTAAAAAACCGACTTAATTGGTTTGGTTTGGTTCCAAAATTTTAAAAACCGACTTACTTGGTTTGGTTTCTTTTTAGGGAAAACCCGATACAAACCGAACCATGAACACCCGTAATCACAATATATTGTATAAGAACCTGAAGCTGATGGAAATACTAACACTGGACCTGAGGTCAATGCAGTCTTGAGCTTATGAAAGCTCTTCTCACACTCGTCCGACCACCTGAATGGAGCACCCTTCTGGGTCAATTTGGTCAAGGGCGAAGCAATAGAAGAAAACCCTGCACAAAGCGACGGTAATAACCCGCCAAACCAAGGAAGCTCCTAATCTCTGTAGCTGAGGACGGTCTGGGCCAACCCTGTACCGCCTCTATCTTCTTCGGATCAACCTGAATACCCTCACTGGACACCACGTGCCTCAAGAAAGCTACTGAGCCAAGACAAAACTCACACTTGGAGAACTTTGCATAAAGTTTCTCCTCTCTCAATCTCTGTAGAACAACTCTCAAATGCTGAGCATGCTCCTCCTGGCTACAAGAATATACTAGGATATCATCAATGAACACAATAACAAAGGAATCCAAGTACGGCTGGAACACACTGTTCATCAAATGCATGAACGCTGCTGGGGCATTGGTCAACCCGAAAGACATCACCATAAACTCATAGGGACCATAACGAGTCCTGAAAGCTGTATTGGGGATATCAGAATTTCGAATCTTCAGTTGATGATACCCAGATCTCAAATCAATCTTCGAGAACACTCTGGCTCCCTGAAGCTGGTCAAACAAATCATCAATGCGAGTCAGAGGATACTTATTCTTGACTGTAACCTTGTTCAACTGTCTGTAGTCAATACACATTCTCATGGAACCATCCTTCTTTTTCACAAACAACACCGGGGCGCCCCAAGGTGACACACTAGGCCGAATGAACCACTTATCTAGGAGTTCCTGAAGCTGCTCTTTCAATTCCTTTAACTCCGCTGGTGCCATACGATACGGTGGAATAGAAATGGGTTGAGTGCCCGGCACCAAGTCAATACCAAAATTAATATCCCTGTCATGCGGCATCCCTGGCAGGTCAGCAGGAAACAAGTACGAAAAATCATGGACCACAGGAACAGAATCAATAGTGGGAGTCTTAACATTGACATCCCTCACAAAAGCCAAATACAATAAACAGACTTTTTCTACCATACGTTGAGACTTTAGATAAGAAATCACCCTATTAGGAACATACTCAATAGAACCTCTCTACTCAACTCTCGGAGATCCTGGCATAGCTAAGGTCGCAGTCTTAGCATGACAATCAAGAACAGCGTGACACAGAGATAACCAATCCATGCCCAATATCTCATCAAAGTCAACCATACTCAACAATAATAGATCCACTCAGATCTCCAGACCCCCAATAGACATCACACACGACTGGTACACACGGTCCACAATGATAGTATCGCTCACCGGGGTCTACACATGAACATATGTAACTAAGGACTCACGAGGCATATTCAGAAAATGAGCAAAGTATGATGAAACATAAGAATACGTGGAACCTGGATCAAATAGGACCGAAGCATCTCAGTGACATACTGAAACAATACCTGTAATCACTGCATCTGAGGCCATAGCATCTAGTCTGGCTGGAAGTGCATAAAATTGAGCCTGACCTCCACCTGATCGACCTCCCCCCTCTAGGGCGACCTCTAGCTGACTGGCCCCTACCTTAGCTTCCTGGGCGGGTGGTGAAGTAACTGGTGTTGAAGCTGAAGGCTGGCCCCTCTGCTGGAATGAACCACCTGAAAGATGGGGACAAAACCTCTTGATAGGACTAGGATCACCACACTCAAAACAACCCCCCTCGGCAAATGACAGTGGGGACTGAAGGGAACCCCTAGAACCAGAATAACCACTAGAAGAACCATGTGCCGAGGAACCCTGAACTGATGGTGGCCGAGATGAACTCTGGGCTGGAAGAGCACTGAATGATGAACGGCCCGGATGAGAGTTGCAGGGACTATGCCCCGATGAAGCACCACTGTAGGTTGGGCGGACTGGCTGAGGAGGCCTAAATGAACGGCCTCTGTTGTGCTGAGACTGACCTCCTGAATGAACACTACCAAAACTACCAGATCCTCGAGGCCTCTTGTCCTTCCTCTCTACTCGCTCCTGGGGGAAAACTAACTCAATCTCTCTATCTATGTCAACCACCTCCTCAAAAAAAGCGCCAGATAACCTCTCCCTGGTCAGAAAAATCCGAAGCTGATAAGTGAGGCCATCAACGAACCTCTCGATTCTCTCCCTATCTGTGGGAACTAGCCAAATAGCATGAAGGGACAACTCGGAGAACCTCATCTCATACTGCGTCACGGTCATTTACCCCTGACGCAACTGCTCGAACTCCCTGCGCAACTCCTCCTTGCGGGACTGCGCTACATACTTCTCCAGGAAAATAATGGAGAACTGATGCCAGGTAAGGGGCGCTGCATCAACAGGTCTACGCCTCTCATAGGCCTCCCACCAAGCGAGTGCAGCTCCTGAGAAATGGAAGGTAGTAAATGGGACCCTACTGGCCTCCAATATCCCTGTTGTGCGAGGAATCCTCTGACACTTGTCTAAGTAGTCCTGGGAATCCTCGCCCTCTGTACCACTGAAATTCGGAGACTGAAGTCTACTAAATCTCTCTAACCTGCTTGCTCATCGTCTGCCAAAGCTGGGACCACAAAATTCTGGGCTGGGGCAACCGGCTGGGCTGGAGCTGCCCCCGGTGTTTGAAGCCCCCGAGTAACCTGCTCAGGTGTCTGGGCAACTGGATCTGAGTGCCTTCCCCGGCCTGAGAAGTAGCAGCAGTAGTAGACATAGCGACGGCCTGTGCAAGACTGGTGCACACCGTCAAAATCTGAGCTAGGGTCTCTTGAAGACCCGGAATCACAATAGGCACCGCCGGTTCCTGAGCCTGTCCCGCTGGAATCTCAATGGCAGGGACCTGATCCTGAGCAGTAGGAGGGTCCGCAGGTACTGCCCTGGCTGCTACGCGGGCTACACCCTTCCCTCTGCCACGGCCTCGACCTCTTGCTGGTCCAGCTGGTGTCTGATCACCTCGATCGATAGCACGAGTCCTCACCATCTGTGAGAGAATGAAAACAACAGAAGTTTAGTTCCAGGAATCAACAGGTTCGCCCGACAGAATTCAAGAATGTGAGATTTTTTCTAAGGGTTCTGTAGCCTCTCGAAGATAAGTACAGACGTCTCCGTACCGATCCGCAAGACTCTACTAAACTTGCTCATGACTGGTGAGACCTATTTAACCTAGGGCTCTAATACCAACTTGTAACGACCCCAAACACTTAGTCGTGATGGCGCCTGTCGTGGAATCAGACAAGCCACACATTTCGTTGAAGCAAAGTTTGTTTTTCAGAAAATTTATAAATTCAGAAGCAAAAGTATTGATAATAATCCATTTGAAAGTCTAACATCATTATAACACAATTTAAAATCCAATCCAAGATCTAGTGTCACCAAGCCACGAGCTACTATAAATATAATGTCGAAATGTAAAGCTCGCATAATGATGTCAGGAGAAAACGAAATACAATAGGAAGATAAAGAAGGAGAAATCGAGGCTGCGATCGCCAGCTGCTACCTCAAAGACTCCAGGGAACTATGTCAGCCAATCAACCACAGCTACCGGGCCTCGATGAACCTGGATCTGCACAAAAGATGCAGGGGGTAACGTGAGTACACCAACTCAGAAGTAACGAACCCAAACTATGGGCTGAGAGGTGGTGACAGACTAAACCTCAGCAATTACAATAAACAACGTACAGAAATTAGGCATGTACACAGTTTATCAGGATATGAAACAAAATATGCCAGGTATGACCAGTATACTCTATATGCCCAAACTATGGGCTGAGAGGTGGTGACGGACTAAACCTCAGCAATTACAATAAACAACGTACAGAAATTAGGCATGTACACAGTTTATCAGGATATGAAACAAAATATGCCAGGTATGACCAGTATACTCTATATGCCCAAACTATGGGCTGAGAGGTGGTGACGGACTAAACCTCAGCAATTACAATAAACAACGTACAGAAATTAGGCATGTACACAGTTTATCAGGATATGAAACAAAATATGCCAGGTATGACCAGTATACTCTATATGCCAATATATATATATGAAACCAGTGTGGAAATGCACACAACGCGCACAACCCTCACACAGAAGTCCACTCAGTACTGTATATGGCTCTCAGGCCCAGGGAAGATCCCGGTGACTGTAGTCACTCAGTACTGAGGAAATGGCCAATTTAGCCCCACGGAGAAGATCCATCTCCGAAATACAACACTCGGACACGATCCATGTCCAGGGAAGCTCCATCCCTCAATATCAATGCGCTCACTGGGGTGTAAAGACTCCGGAGGGGCTCCTATTAGCCCAAGCGCTATATCAAGCCAACGAAGGCATGATTAGAGTATCTCTGCGATGTGCAGTCTGATCTCGTAACTGTCTCAATAACAGGCTCTCGGCCTCACTCAGTCATTACTCTCCAAACTCGCTCACATGATCTCATAGATGCATGAATTAACCCGAAACAATGATAAATATATAAAATTAGCAATTACCGAGACCGAGGCATGAAATGATATGCTATGACATGACTGAGTATACGAAATCAAATAAACACATAAAGAGACAGTAATATACGACCACTCGGGTCTCAGCATTTTCGGCGTGAAGCCCTGGCATTTGACTTAGCATGATTTCTAGCATGTTCACATTAACTACATCAATAAAAGTGCGGATATCAATCCGTAATAGCTACTAGACGGTGCCATGGGATGAGCCAGGACACAAATCACTCGGTGCACGCCCGCACACCCGTCACTTGGCATGTGCGTCACCTTAATTATAGTCATATATCATATAGTTCGAGGTTTCGAACCCTCAGAACCCAAGTTTGGAAACGTTACTTATCTCAAAACCGTCTAAAATCCTAGCCCTCAATGACTTTGCCTCTAGAGTTGGCCTCCAATTGCTCCAAATCTATCAAAAATCAGATTTATATCATTATTATATGTCAAGGAACGAAGCCCATTCGAAAATTATCAAAATTAACCAAAAATTCCGAAATTGGCCAAACCCGACCCCCGGGCCCACGTCTCGGAATTAGATAAAAGTTACATCACAAGAATACTCATCCTCCCACGAGTCTATACATACCAAGAACATCAAAATCGGACTTCAAATGACCCCTCAAATCTCCAATTAAAGGTCTCCAATTACAAGCCCTAATCCCCCCAATTTTTGTCACTAACTTCCATAATTTTCACCCCCAACAAGTCAAATAATCACATAATAACCAGTTATAAGTGCAAAAGTCTTACCTCCACGAAGGACCCTTGAATGTCCTCTTCAAAACCTTCCAAAAAGTTTCAAACCCGTATAAAAATGGTGGAAAAGTGACCAAAATTCGCTAAGGGTTCTATTTATATGTTCTGCCCAGCGATGACTGCACATGCGATCTATTTATCGCACCTGCGCAAATTCACTTAAAGGACCAATTCCTCACCTGCGACTCACCTACCGCACCTGCGACTTCGCAGGTGCGGGCACTCATTCGCACCTGCGACCTTTCACGAGCCTGGCCCATTCCGCATTTGCGACCCACATACCGCACCTGCGACTCCGCAGGTGCGGCCAAACCTCCGCATCTGCGGTCTTCCTCTACCTTAGAAATTTCCTCTTCTGCGATCCCTCGTCCGCTTCTGTGGACTAGCACCTGCGGTCCCCTATCCGCAGGTGCGGAAACACCAGAAGGCTTCGCACCAGCAGTTCAAAAATGCTAAAAACCATGTCGATAACCATTTGTACTCATCCCGAGGCCCTCGTGACCTCAACCAAAAGTAACAAAAAGTCTTAAATGATCACCTGGAATTAGTCGAACCCTCGGAACAAATAACACCGGGACATCAAATCAACCCATGATTCAAGACTAAGGATTTCAAACTTTCCAAAAATCACCCACGATGCCGAAACTACCCAAAACTCGTCCGTATGACCTAAAAATTTGCACACACATCCCAAATGACGCTAAGAATCTGTTCCAACTTCCAGAAATCCATTCCAACCCCGATAGCTAATTTTTCACTGCCGACCGAAAATTGCCAAAAACTCACTTTCGTCAATTCTAGCCTAATTCTACTCCGGACCTCAAAACTACATTCCGAACACACTCCTAAGTCCCAAATCACCTAGAGAAGCTATTCGGGCCATAAAATCTACATTCCGAGGTCGTTTACCTATAAGTAAACTCCCGGTTGACTTTTTTTTACTATTAAACCAATTTAAGAGACTAAGTGTCTTAATTCTCACCACGACCACTCCGAACCCGAACCAACCGAACCAACACATCATGAATAGGTTAAATAACATATGATAAAGCTGAAACAGGGGAAACAGGGCTAATCTCACGGAACGACCGGTTGGGTCGTTGCATATTCGCCTATATTTCTGCCTCACTAGATAAAACGCTAGCAACACTAGCCGCCTGTTTGGATGATTGTTACCGGTTGTATTGTATCGTATTGTTACTTTAAGTACACAGTCTGTTTTAATGTTACATAAATTTTATTGTATCATTTCGTTAAATCTGTCGTTACATAACGACGAAAAGTGCCACTTTCTGAAACGACCGATTTGGTGCGGTCGCATACAACAACAACAACCCGTAAAATAAGGTCTCATCATTACCTTATATTTTTTCTCTCATCTTGCCCTTTCTTATTATTATATAATCCTATTTATTATTACCCTATCTTTTTATATAACAATTCACTACAAGAAAATTGTTGATTACATGGGGATTTTTCAAGGGATAAGATAAATAAATCCGCAGGTACTTTGATTTTCTGCGGAATTTCCTACCAAAATAAATACGTTGGAAAAAACTTCGTAAGTAATTATTACCTGGGAATCAAAATATCACCAAGTAATCTACCTGGGGATTTTGTATCCCTATGTAACTTACTTGCAGAATTATCAGCGAAACTTCTCAAAAAAATTGCAATAATATTTTGGCAAAAATTCGTAAAAAAGGGATTTTCTTGGGAATTTTTGTAGGAAGAAATCCGCATGTAATTCCACATGAAAATCCTTAAGTAAGCCCGTAGAAAATTTTGAGGTAAAAATTTATGGCCGAAAGGGATTTTCTTGTGAATATTTTCAGGCAATTTTCCGAGGTAAATTACCAAGAAATATTCCTAGATAAATAAATCACAGGTAAATTCTTGTTAAAGAATTATCAAGTAATACCACAATAAATAATCCCCAGGTAATTTCCCCAGGTATATAAGTCCCCACATAAATCCCCATGAAAATATTCGCATGTGAAACCTGAACAATAAATCCCCATGTATATTTCCTGCATAAATCCCCTGAAAATTCCCCATAAAATATTTCCCATGTAAAACCGTAGAAAATAATCTCCAGGAAATTCCCCAGCAAAACTAAATTCTCAGGTACATCCCCATGAAATAATCCTCCGCAAAATTCGCATGACAATTACATGGGGAAGTTTCTGCCGACTCACAAACGAAAAAATAAAAAAAATTGTGTTCATCTACCTACGGATAAAGGACTTGCCGATTATTTTCTCATGTAATTCCCCAGGTAATACGTTTGCGCCTAATGGCTCCAAAATTACCTGCGGATATATCAGGGAAAATTAAATTCGCATGTATGATATTCTACAATTTAAGAATTTCAAATTTCAACAAGAAAATCCGCAGGAAAATATGAGAATTTTATCCCCAGGTAATCCGCCTTTTTTCTTGTAGTGATTCTACCTTGTACATTACATTTTCTTTATAATATTGCAAGTTGTTCTTCATAGTGTTGGTGCATGATATCATGAAACGACGAAAAACAATACAATCTATCCAAATATTACATACATCAAAACGATACAATACAATGCAATATAATATAATACATAACAATCATTCAAACAAGCTGTAAATCACTGAAAATGGTAGCAGGTTATGAACAACATCTTTACCGCTAGTTATACAAACTCTAAAACAAATTTAATTTTCTTTCCATCTGCATATACTTTGATGGACAAAGTTACTCAAATACGGTAACGGTGGGAGGTTACAGGTACACTACACAATAACTGTGATGGGCTCGTAAGGCTTTTCCGAAAGGGTTTTTTACCTAGCTATACTATAATAGAAACTCATTTACCACCTTTATTTAGGTTCTTTATTAATTACTTTGTATATTTATATTTACTAGTTATATACAAAACCATAAAAAAGAAGAAATTCAAGACCCCTTAAATCTAGCATATCAGTTACATGACACTCAACCTCTATCTCCAATAACTCCTCCTACATTTAAGATTCATTCCTTTTCCAAAGGATTACAAAATATCTTTTTTCTTTTTTAACAATTACCCAAAATTATTCTTACCCATAATAAAAAATCTCGGTTATCAAAAAGTTACCCCCCCCCCCCCCCCCCCCACAAAAAAAAAAAAAAAAA